>MU702486.1:37651-94646 GCA_026770625.1 Nicotiana glauca | reverse complement strand
AAAATCAAGAACAATCAAGTAAACACCATCAAAGGGATTCAGAATCAATTAGTAGTTGGCAAAACCTTTTGAAAGAAGAGTTCTCATATATAAAGTACACAAACATGTGAATCAAGAAGAGAATGTCGAGTTATGTAAAAGAGAGAGGAGTTCAGAATCATAAAAACTCAGAATCATAAGCAAAGAGATACAAGTTCAATTTGCAGACTCATAGTGAGTCTAAGAGTCCAGGGTCCCAAAGTGGAGCCTTAACTTGAACACAAGGAATCAAAATCATCAAAGAAAACCACCAAATCCCAGGGTTTCAAAATTGAATCAGGCATGGAAGTGAGAAAGCAAGCCATTTGCTTCAGAGCTCAACAAGACAGATATGATAGCACGTTGAATGACAAAGGAAGAAATATCATGAAGAACATATTTTGAGAAAACGCGAAACCTAAACAAGTTCAGAAGAAGGAGATAATACAGATGTGAACACAAGTAGATGAAGCATGTAAGAACATGAACAGAGTCCAGTAAACAAAAAATCAAATAACTTAATAGTAAACACATATAGTAAAAGAGTAGAGAAAACATAGCAAAGTTTAGCAGGAGTAACATGCATAGTAGAAAAGAAAAGGTAGAAGACAGTACATGTGTAATAAAAAAATCACACTAGCAGGGTATGGACAAACACACATAAAGCAAAGAAGAAGAAATATCAGAAAGATTTTTTCCCAAAAAATCCTTTCAGAAACCCTAAAATTGAAGAGAAACGATTTTGAAAAGAAGCTTTTGGGGAAAATACCTTAGATGGCAAGAAAAGCTTAGATACCGTATAGATCTAGACAAATAACGATGAAAGAACCTTGAATGGCTTAGGGTTTCATAGAATCCCTAGAAATGAGAAAGGCTTGGAAATAGGTCCGATCTCGAGTCAGAGAGGTCAAGAGTCAGGTTCTTGAGCCTTGGATATGCCGGAGTAAGGTCGAAGATGGCCGGAAACCTCGAATCGGTGAAGGTCTAAGTGAAGACCTTCGAAGTCTGGCCTCAAACCTTCGAGCATCAGGCATGTAGGAGCAGTAGGAGGTGAGTATAGGGTTTCCATGGCCTGAAAAGCCATGGATTCCGGTGAGTTTTGGGGTGAGGATGACGAGAAACAGCTAGGGTTAGGGGAAGGGTCAAGAGAGTCTCAGAGATGAGAGGATCCAAAGGCAGCTACCAGAAGGAAATGGGGGGATTAGGGTTGGGTTAGGTAAATTAAAAAGGAAAGAGGAGATCGTGAGCGTTGATCAGATTGATCAACGGTCTGGATTAAAAGAGCCTTGGGCCGGATAGGGTAAACGGGTTATTGGGTTGGATTAGACGGGATTGGGCTGGTCCAATTTTAAGCTTGAGATTGGGTCAGTTTCAGGCTAAAAATTGAAATGTAAATGGGGATACAATTGAAACGAATTGGGGCTATATTTTAAATAGCCAGTTTTTCCTTTTTATAAAAAAAAATAGTAAAAATGATTTTGAGATTAAATTAAAAGTACTGAGTCAGTAAAAAATATATAAATATTAATTTAACAATATTTTAACCAATTTCACAATTATAAAATGCAGTTAATCTTAAGATAGGCTAAACTTGCAATTACACGCAATTTAACTTTAAGACTACAACAAATAAATTTATAAAAATATACAAAAATTACCTTAATTATATTTTGGTGTAAATATGAGAATGAAAATAAGTTATTCACCAAACATGATAGTTTGGAAATAATTATTGAATTTTCTACTATTAAAATAGACAATAAATTAGTTTAAAAAATCTTTAAAATAAGGAAAAAATACCAAAACTCTTGGGCATGCTTATATATGCATGTATATGTTATTTTGAAAGTACTTTGGGTATATAAAAATACTCAGGAAAAAATTGAGTATCAACAGCTGCCCCTCTTTACCCGGGAAGGATGAAAGAGTTGTCGGGTAAAGATATGATGGCCAATTTTGACCGGAAGCGGCGATTTGAAAAGAATTTGACCGAGCTCTGGTCTCTGAGATGCCTACATATCCCTGGTTTTACAGGAATCATGCCGTATGTAGTTCAAGAGCCATTGACAGAACATGCCGATGGAGATTTGAAAGGACGGACACGATGCTTGGGGGAAGCAAAAGGTACTTTGAAGTTGATCGGCTACGAGAACCGGAATGTGGTTGCTCCTGCCATCTCGCTCCTGCTGAGATGGCCGTTGCTAGCCGGTATACTTGCAAGTGAGCAATATAGGCGTATATCGTGTATAAACTTAAACATGATGCAAGTTCCCGTTGGACCATGAATGATGTCCTTGGACGGTTAGGATGACGTCCTCAGACCATGATGTCCTGGGCCATGAAGCGCAAAAATTAAAGGATTCGCAGGCCATGAAATGATGTTCTCGGGCTATGATAATGGTGCCTCCGAACCATGATGCCTTTGAATAATGATGTGCAAGATATAAAGTGGGATCCTCGGGCCATGGCATGATGTTCTTGGGCTATGAAGATGATGCCTCAGAACGATGATGCCTTTGGACAGTTTGGCGATATTTCAGCCCATGAAATGCAAGATTTAGCGGTATTTCAGCCGATGCAAAAGCGTAAATGGCGATATTTCAGCCAACAGAAATTTAAATAAAACAGGCGATGTTTCAGCCGATGTAAAAGTAAAATGGCGATGTTTCAGCCGATAGAGAATTTAAATAGTAGTTTGGCGATATTTCAGCCCATGAAATGCAAGATTTAGCGGTATTTCGGCCGATGCAAAAGCGTAAATGGCGATATTTCAGCCAACAGAAATTTAAATAAAACAGGCGATGTTTCAGCCGATAGAGAATTTAAATAGTAGTTTGGCGATATTTCAGCCGATTGCAAGACGTAAATAAAAGTGGCGATATTTCAACCGATGTAAAAGTAGAACGATGATGTTTCAGCTAATAAAGAATTTAAATAGTAGTTTGGCAATATTTCAGCCGATTGCAAGACGTAAATAAAAGTGGCAATATTTCAGCCGATGTAAAAGTAGAACGGCGATGTTTCAGCCGATAGAGAATTTAAATAGTAGTTTGGTGATATTTTAGTCGATTGGAAGACGTAAATAAAAGTGGCGATATTTCAGCCATGCAAGTGGAGGTAGAGCTTAACCTCAGAAGGCAGAAAGGTAGCCTTATGCAGATGATGCCAGATGGAGACAAAGCTTAGTCTCGGAAGGCAGAAAGGTAGCCTTATGCAATGTAGGAAATGCAGATGGAGACAACGCTTAGTCCCGGAAGGTAGAAAGGTAGCCTTATGCAATGCAGAAAATGCAGATGGAGACAACGCTTAGTCTCGGAAGGCAGAAAGGTAGCCTAATGCAGAAAATGTATATGGAGACAACGCTTAGTGTCGGAAGGTAGAAAGGTAGCCTTATGAAATGCAGAAAATGCAAATAGAGATAGCGCTTAGTCTCGGAAGGCAGAAAGGTAGCCTTATGCAATGCAGAAAATGCAGATGGAGACAATGCTTAGTCTCGGAAGGCAGAAAGGTAGCCTTATGCAATGTAGTAAATGCAGATGGAGACAACGCTTAGTCTCAGAAGGCAGAAAGGTAGCCTTATGCAATGTAGTAAATGCAGATGGAGACAACGCTTAGTCTCAGAAGGCAGAAAGGTAGCCTTATGCAATGTAGTAAATGCAGATGGAGACAACGCTTAGTCTCAGAAGGCAGAAAGGTAGCCTTATGCAATGTAGTAAATGCAGATGGAGACAACGCTTAGTCTCAGAAGGCAGAAAGGTAGCCTTATGCAATGTAGAAAATGCAGATGGAGACAACGCTTAGTCTCAGAAGGCAGAAAGGTAGCCTTATGCAATGCAGATAGTGCAGATAGTAATAAAAGATTCTTAGTTGATTGCTGGTAACTGATTGTGATATTGCAGCTGCTGGGGGATATTGCGTGCGGATAGCAAATGCGAATAGGCACGGCGGTTCAATGCGATTGCGCAATATGTTTGTGACTCGGGTGCCTGCATCCAAAGAAAATTGTGAGTTTTGTAAAGGGGAAAGGTTAGTTCGTTTTCCCGTGGCTTCCAGCATCGCGTATCTTTGGGGTAACGTTGCTAAATAGCACTTATCATAGTTATGCATGATTTAACAAATATAACATAAGTAAAAAAATAGTTTTGTTTAAATGAACCAATGACTGCAACGTGGTTCAAAGCATTGCAACCTCTCTTTCTCCGAAATTTTGAGGGTCCTCCTCAAAATTCTGCCCTAGTTTACTGGGCTGGCACTTCTGATGGCTACACTGAACGAATGAAAAAATCAACTTCGAAATTTTGAGGGTCCTCCTCAAAATTCTACCCCAGTTTATTGAGGTGACATTCTTGATGATGAGCGGCTGAAGACCAACTTCGGAATTTTGAGGGTCCTCCTCAAAATTCTGCCCCAGTTCCAAGAATATGGGGGGAATGGGATTTTTATTAAATTGTGATCGAACCCATAGGGCTACCTACGTATCCCCTCTTAAACGGGAATCAGGTCAGGCATAGTTCAAATTACATCATGAAGAGAAAGCATATGATTACACATAGTATCGTTTCACTGCATCTGAATTGATTGGCTTTGGCCAAACTTCCGTCCATTTGTTCAAGGATAAGGGCTCCTCCAGTTAGAACCCGGTGAACCATGTACGGACCTTGCCAGTTGGGAGAGAATTTCCCCTTGGCTTCATCTTGATGCAGGAATATCTTCTTCAACACCAGCTGCCCCGGTGTGAACTTTCTTGGCTTAACTCTTTTGTTGAAGGCTTTGGACATTCTGTTTTGATACAACTGACCATGGAAAACTGCATTCATCATTTTTCCATCTATAAGGGCTAACTGCTTGTAGCGACCTTTTACCCATTCTGCGTCGTCTAACTCTACTTCTTGTATGATCTTCAAGGAAGGAATTTCTACCTCGGCGGGAATGACCGCCTCTGTACCATAAACTAGCATGTAGGGAGTTGCCTCGGTTGATGTGCGGACCGTGGTGCGGTATCCCAGCAAGGCAAATGATAACTTTTCATGCCATTGTTTGTGACTTTCGGCCATCTTTCTTAGTATCTTCTTGATATTCTTGTTGGCTGCCTCTACAGCTCTATTCATCTGAGGCATGTAGGCTGTAGAGTTCTTGTGTTTGATCTTGAATGCCTCACACATTATCTTCATCAAATCGCTGTTGAGATTGGAACCATTATAAGTGATGATTGATTCTGGAATTCCGAATCGGCAAACAATCCGGTCATGGACAAAATCTGCCACAACTTTCTTAGTCACTGCTTTGTATGACGCTGCCTCAACCCATTTAGTAAAATAATTGATTGTCACTAGGATAAATCTATGCCCATTTGATGCGGCGGGCTCAATAGGCGGCGAATGGCCACGGTGAGCTTGTTGCAGTAAGCTCGTTTGGAGGCACCTTTATCATATCTGCATGTATCTAATAGCGATGGCACTTGCGAACATGCTAGATACAGTCTGTTTCCATAGTCATCCAAAAATACCCTGCTCGGAGTATCTTCTTTGCTAAGACAAAACCATTCATGTGCGGCCCGCATGTCCGTGCGTGCACTTCGTCCAATAGTATGGATGTTTCCTTTGCTTCTACACACCTTAGTAAGCCCAAATCGGGAGTCCTCCTGTACAAGATTCCTCTACTGTGAAAGAAGTTGTTGGATAATCCCCGAAATGTGCGTTTCTGAGTAGCGTTGGCGAGTTCTGGATACTCCCCTGCGGTCAAGTACCTTTTGATTTCGTGGAACCATGGTTTTTCGTCTGCTTCTTCCTCAACGTGAGCACGATAAGCTAACTGATCATAAATCCTTACTGGGATGGGATCAATGAAATTCGTATCTGGATGTTGGATCATGGATGATAAAGTAGCTAATGCATCAGCGAACTCATTTTGGACCCTGGGGACATGCTAAAAATCCGTCTTTGTGAATATTTTCCTTAACTCCTATATGTGATGCAAATAGGGAAGTATTTTGGAGTTTTTGGTGGCCCATTCTTCTCGAACTTGATGTATGAGCAGGTCTGAGTCCCCGATTACTAGCAACTCTTGAATGTTCATGTCAATGGCCATCTTGAGTCCCGAGATGCAAGCTTCGTATTCATCCATGTTGTTTGTGCAAAGGAACCTGAGCTTGGCGGATACCGGGTAATGCTGGCCGATTTCTGATACTAGGACTGCCCCTATGCCAACTTCTTTGAAATTTGCGGCTCCGTCGAAAAACAGCCTCCAACCATCGTAGGATTCTATAATATCTTCTCCTACAAAGGACACTTCTTCGTCAGGAAATTCTCCTTCAATGGGATTCTCGGCAAGGTGATCTGCTATGGATTAACCCTTGATTGCTTTCTAAGTCACGTAAACAATGTCAAACTCACTCAACAAGATTTTCTACTTGGCGAGCTTGCCAGTGGGCATGGGCTTCTGGAAGATATACTTCAGCGGGTCCATCCTGGATATGAGATAGGTAGTGTAGGCACAGAAATAATGCCTTAATTTCTGAGCTACCCAAGTCAGAGCACAACAGGTGCGCTCTAATAGAGAATACCGGGCCTCGTACGGTGTGAACTTCTTGCTGAGATAATAGATGACTTGCTCCTTTCTCCCTGTTTCATCATGTTGTCCCAGAACACAACCGAATGCTCCATCCAATACCGCAAGGTAAAGCAATAGAGGTCTTCCTGGCTCGGGAGGAACCAAGACTGGCGGCATTGACAGGTATTCCTTGAATCTGTCAAAGGCTTTCTGACAATTGTCAGTCCATCTAGTAGTAGCGTCTTTCTTTAGAATTTTAAAGATGGGTTCACAAATGACTGTGGACTGAGCTATGAACTAGCTGATATAGTTGAGTCTTCCCAAGAAATTCATCACGTCCTTCTTGTTCTTTGGCGGTGGCGATTCTTGAATGGCTTTGACCTTTGACGGGTCCAATTCTATCCCTCGACGGCTCACGATGAAACCCAGTAGTTTTCCGGCAGGAACCCCGAATGCACACTTGGCGGGATTCAGTTTCAGGTTGTACCTTCTTAGTCTGTTGAAGAACTTTCTCAGGTCTTCCATATGATCAGTGGCTTTCTTGGATTCGATTACGACGTCGTCTACATATACTTTGATCTCTTTGTGTATCATGTCGGGAAAGATAGTAGTCATGGCTCTCATATAGGTGGCGCCCGCATTCTTCAATCCAAATGGCATCATTTTGTAACAATACATTCCCCACGGCGTGATGAAAGTCATTTTCTCTGCATCTTCCTCATCCATCCATATCTGATGATACCCAGCGAAACAATCAACAAAAGACTGCAACTCATGCTTGGCGCAGTTTTCGATAAGAATGTGTATGTTTGGCAAGGGGAAGTCATCTTTGAGACTGGACCGGTTGAGATCTCGGTAGTCGACATAGATTCTAACCTTCCCATCCTTCTTTGGTACTGGCACGATGTTGGGTAACCATGTTGGATACTCTACTACTTTGAGAACCTTAGCTTTGACTTGCTTAGTAACCTCTTCTTTGATTTTTAAACTCATGTCGGGCTTGAATTTCCTGAGCTTCTGCTTTACCGGCGGACATGCTAGATCTGTTGGCAACTTCTGAGCTACAATGGTCGTGCTGAGACCAGTCATATCATCGTATGACCAAGCGAATATGTCCTCATATTCTTTCAAAAATTTCGCATATTCTTCCTTCTCTGATGGCGATAAGTGAACACTGATGCGAGTTTCTTTGACATTCTCTGTATCTCCCAAATTAATGACCTCAGTTTCTTCCAGGTTGGACTTAGGTCTATTCTCAGAATTCTCAACCTCTCTGACGACCTCTTCAGGTATTTCATCTCTTTCTGAGTCTATGTCCTTTTGTTGCGTTGTTTCGTTGCAAGTCACAGTCGTTGGTTCATCGTCAAGATAAGTAGTAGTAATGCTGTATAAAATAGAGTAAATGATAGAAAAATAATAAATGAGATATATATGATAAACTAAAATTCTTTGATTAAATCCATAATTGTTTGAAACATCGGAGCTCTTTTCAAAATAAAAGACGATGCGGAAAGAAAAATCAACTAGTAAAGTAAGCTAAAAAGATGAGATACATGGTGCTTTTATTTAGCCTTGCTACCCCGAAGCCTTCCGGGCCCTGACGGTCCTAATTGAGCAATTGCTGAGGTGGTCTCCCCTGTTCACAGCTTGTATGGAAGGGCCTTCCTCCCCCTCCTCCTCGAAAAGAACACAACAGTCCATGTCATCATCCTTTAGGAACAAATTCTTCATGGCTGCCAACGCCTCATCTTCTTCTGACCCACATATAGTATCTGCCAGTTGGAAGGTCTGCTCCAGGCTAGTTATCGGAAACTCCAATGGATAGTAGGGGCCGCACCATGGTGGTGACTAGTTCTGGAATTCCTCCCAAGTATAGTCGTACCCTAAGCCAAAGGTAGTGCCATGCTTCTTCAGTTTGATGGGTTTAGTAATCCCCTGAAGATTTTTACCGAGTCCCTTTCTAGGCTCGTACCCACACCAATTTAGGATACTTTCGATCTTATTGTCCCACCACTTATCTTTGTCTATAACGTTGACCCTTTTGATGCGATGGTATGTCTCTCTGCCTATTCTCCTTCTGCCCCCGATCATTGGGATGGTCTGGCGACTATATATGGGGTTACTACCATCGCCATGAATGATCACTTCTTGGTGATTCCATTCGAACTTTACCACCTGATGCAGGGTTGATGCTACGGCTCCAGCAGCGTGGATCCAGGGGCTTCCCAATAGCAAGTTGTAGGATGCCGGGACGTCTATCACTTGGAAATCGACGTCGAACCATGTTCGCCCCATTTGTAAGAATAGGCTGATTTCTCCAATAGTAGATCTCTGGGACCCATCGAAGGCTTTGACATTGATAGCCCCGTCTTTGATCTCGTGTAGGCCTTTTCCCAAAGTTCTGAGAGTTATAAATGGACAGATGTTGAGGCTCGATCCCCCATCGATCAGAACCCTGGTGATGAAATAATCTTCGCACTGCACGGTGATGTGCAGTGCCTTATTGTGGCCCAAACCTTCTGGTGGCAGTTCGTCTTCATGGAAGGTTATTTTGTGGCTCTCCAGCACTTGTCCCACTATATTCACCATTTCACCCCCGGTTATATTGCTGGGCACATAGGCTTCGCTCAGTATCTTCATTAAGGCATTCTTGTGAGCGTCTGAACTCTGTAGAAGGGCCGGGATAGATATATGTGCCGGTGTTTTGTTGAATTGTTCAGCGATCGAGTACTCCTTGGCCTGTATTTTTCTCCAAAGATCGTCGGGTCCTGTCTCAATGGAATGTCCTGGGGCTTTCTTATCGGATTCGTCTAGGTGCTCTGGGGTGTACACCCTCCCTGTTCTAGTCATTCCTTGCGCGATAATTGTTTCTCCTGTCCTTGTCTTTCCTTTCCTCCTAGCTTCAGCAGTGTAATCCCATGGTACGGCGTTTGAGTGGAATGGCGTTATGTCAGTCATTGCCACCAGAATAGGCACCCTTGGTGGTAACACAGCAACTTCCAAGGGTGTAGGTGCCTTTGGAACTCCAAATTCAACCTCGATCGGCCCGGACGCCTTTACAGAAGGAGGCGCTTCAAATTCAAGAGGTATAGACATATTTACTCCGTTGCCCCTGGAGGGCTGATTCTGCACAACAATTGGGTTAAGGGTAACCGCTGGCTTCTTTGGTTCATCCCCTTCAGCAATCAAACCTATCGACCCTTTGGGGTCCCAATCATCCTCGATCTCGATCATATGAATGTCTCCACCTTTGTGGTCAGGCAGGGGGTTGTTACGAACATTAAGAGCGGGCTCCTTTGCTACAATGACCTTATTGTCGATCAGGGTCTGAATCTTGTCTTTCAATGAACGGCACTCGTCAAGGGTGTGTCCCTTCATGCCGGAGTGATACACACAGGTATTGTTGGAATTGATCCACTAGGATGGGTTTTCTAGATCTTTGGCTGGGATAGGAGTGACATAACCAGCAGCCTTAAGTCTTTCATATAGCTGGTCAATTGGTTCAGTGATGGCTGTGTATTGTCTGGGAGGTTTACGGTCAAAATTTAGTCTGGGTCTTGGAAAATTTTAACGGGTGGGTGGTGATTGGTAGTGAAAGGGTTGCACGTTATAAGCTTGGAAAACAGGTGCTGGTTGAGAGAATCTGGGTTAGGTGGGTTGATATGTGAGAGGTGGAGAGTATTGGTAGACGGGAGGTTGATAGGAGGGTGCGGGTGCTTGGTAATTTGGGATGGGCTGATATGTAAGTGGAGGTGACGGGTAAGTGTGGTATTTTGGTGGTGATTTGGCTCCCTGTGCAACCATCATGTCACTCACATCTTTCTTCTTGGATGTGCTACCAGTCTGTAAAGCATTATTGGTGGCTTGCAATGCTTCAAGATTTGTAACCATACCATGCTTAATGTCCCAATCCTATCAGTCCCGGGGTATTGGGACTTCTAATCCTAAAGGGGAAAGAAAGGGATGGAAGCCTTTGTGGAGTTTAAAGGATAAAATTCTAGCTTGACATTCAAAACAAGTATCAAGTAAAAGGGAAGAATAAACAAGCAAATAAGGCTCAAATTAACCCCAGAAGTCAAATAATCATATAGTTTAGCATGCCTTGACAAATACTGATTTGGTCTTAGATTAAAATTAAGCAGCGAGCGGACTGGTTTAACACATATATTTAGATAGAAAGTCTGCATTAGGCAACTTGGATACCGTTGTCAGGGACATACCCAAAAATTAATTAGCCAACCTTTTGTTTATGAGTTGAAATAAAACTAGGCACAGGATCTATTAATTTCAGGAAAAAGTTGCATAAAGAGTTACCAGTAGTTTCAGAAAGGATGCAAACTGATTAAAAGGTTTGCGAGTTTTAGGAAAGTGCAGATTGATTATAGAAAAGGTTTTCCAATTTCAGCGGGTTTCAGAAAAAGGGTAGAAGACTACCAGTTTTAGTAAAATAGATACGAGTTCCAGCAATTGATACTTTTTTAAAAACGGATGAGGCTGTTAAAAATCGAGATTTCCTATAGGCATGCTTTCTATACGTTTACTGATTTTAATACCTTTTCAGACATTAATAGAAGTCTTATACACATGATGTCTATATGCAACCTTATTATTAAACCTGCAAACGGTTTGCCTAATGACATTTGTATATGCAGAAATTCAAGAGCCTATAGACACGATCTCTATATGTGTAATTACAGAACATGAGTGTTACACCCTATAGACATGCTTTCTAGGTGATTTTGCGGTAAAGTTAAGCGTTAAATCCTATAGGCATGGGTTCTATGTGATTGAATCAGTATTAAGGACACTATAGGCATGATTTCTAGTTTGATTAAAAAAATAAAATCCTAAATCATGATTTCTACCCCTTGGATGCAAGAAAGTAAAGACCCTTCCCACACCCTTTTACTATACTCCCCGAGTTTCATACAAGTTATTACAACCCAATAGATCAAACTGGAAATTAAAAGTACATCAAGAGCTAACAGCTAGATCCGAGCATCCTAATTCAACCATAATGTCTAATAATATGCGATTGAGCCACTTCCGGGATCCAGATTTCCAAAGCCTTCTCTTTATCGAGGGTGTTTCAAAGTTCCAAGGAATCTCAGGGATTCCCGGCATTGCTTACACCCAAGATACCATTAGAATAGAACTAGTGCAGTGTGGAAGAGCCAGCGCTCAAGCATCCAAGTTCAGAGGGAGCTCATGGGGTCCCAAAGCATGGCTTGCCAGAGAGGGGCAGAACTTAATAGCTAAGAGTAAGTGCAAAGTGAAAGGGGAATTAGGGAGCCATAACAGGTGGTAGTCATACCTAGCCACAAAGTAGGCTGGCACAACCCTGACCACTTGTTTGGTTAAACAAGTTAATAGCAGACCCTTGAAGGTCAGACCAGGGTTTGGACAGTGATTAGGACACTGCCAGACATAAGTCCAAGGCTCGGACACATAAAAGGGGAAAAGGGAATGGGAACTGATTGAGTTTGGGATTCAAAGAATCCAATCTAGAATCATGGACAACAATATTAGAGTGTTGTCATGCCCTGAACCATAACTCACATATAAAGGGGTATGGGGGTTTGGGATTCATAAAGTATCAAATTCATGACAAGCAACTAATTGCATACATAATTTAAATACTGAACTATAAAGGAAAGAGGAAACATGTGACAATATGCTAGGAACAAATGTCAACTAAAAGAAGTAGGCAGAATTAAAAACATTGTTGTTGAGGCATGTAAACTAATTGAGACATGCCAGTAGAGAAGGAAAAGAGTGCAGAAGAAAGTAAACAAAGTCCACGGCAGCACAAGTATCAGAAAGAGAGAGAGTTTTGAGTGAGAGTGAATTGTGAACTCAGATTGTGTTATGTGTTCGTGTGTTCAAAGAGAAGGGAGGAGAGTATTTATTGAATGAAAGTCCTGAGAAATAAGGTAAAAAAATAATTAAAGTCTGATTTTCAATCAATCATATAAGACTCCCTTTAATTAAGGGATTCAAATTCAAACGGGTAAAACAATTAAGGGAAGGGATTTTAAAAGAATATTTTCCCAGCAGTATGATAAAGGTTAAGTACATAGAAGCTATTTAAGGAAACAAACCAATAGTACACGGTTTGTAAAAAAAAGGAAAGGGAATCAATCAGTAAAACCAAAATTACATGCTTACTCAAATGAATTAGGTCGAGAAAAAGGGTAAAGAAAGGTTCACTTAGGGAAAATCAAGAACAATCAAGTAAACACCATCAAAGGGATTCAGAATCAATTAGTAGTTGGCAAAACCTTTTGAAAGAAGAGTTCTCATATATAAAGTACACAAACTTGTGAATCAAGAAGAGACTGCCGAGTTATGTAAAAGAGAGAGGAGTTCAGAATCATAAAAACTCAGAATCATAAGCAAAGAGATACAAGTTTTATTTGTAGACTCATAGTGAGTCTAAGAGTCCAAGGTCCCAAAGCAGAGCCTTAACTCGAACACAAGGAATCAAAATCATCAAAGGAAACGACCAAATCCCAGGGTTTCAAAATTGAATCAGACATGGAAGTGAGAAAGCAAGCCATTTGCTTCAGAGTCTTAACAAGACAGATATGATAGCACGTTGAATGACAAAGGAAGAAGAATTATGAGGAACATATTTTGAGAAAACTCGGAACCTAAACAAGTTCAGAAGAAGGAGATAATACAGATGTGAACACAAGTAGATGAAGCATGTAAGAACATGAACAGAGTCCAGTAAACAAAAAATCAAATAACTTAATAGTAAACACACATAGTAAAAGAGTAGAGAAAACATAGCAAAGTTTAGTAGGAGTAACATGCATAGTAGAAAAGAAAAGTTAGAAGACAGTACATGCGTAATAAAGAAATCACACGAGCAAGGTATGGACAAAAACACATAAAGCAAAGAAGAAGAAATATTAGAAATATTTTTTACCAAAAATCCTTTCAGAAATCCTAAAATTGAAGAGAAACGATTTTGAAAAGAAGATTTTGGGGAAAACACCTTAGATGGCAAGAAAAGCACATATACCGTGTAGATCTAGACAAATAATGATGAAAGAACCTTGAATGGCTTAGGGTTTCGGAGAAACCCTAGAAATGAGAAAGGCTTGGAAACAGGTCCGATCTCGAGTTAGAGAGGTCAAGAGTCAGGTTCCTGAGCCTTGGAAATGCCGGAGTAAGGCCGGAGATGGCCGGAAACCTCGAATTAGTGAAGGTCTGAGTGAAGACCTTTGAAGTCTAGCCTCGAACCTTGAGCATCAGGCATGTAGGAGTTGTAGGAGGTGAGTATAGGGTTTCCATGGCCTGAGAAGCCATGGATTCCGATGAGTTTTGGGGTGAGGATAACGAGAAGCTGCTAGGGTTAGGGGAAGGGTCGAGAGAGTTTGAGAGATGAGAGGATCCAAAGGAGGCTACCGGAAAGAAATGGGGGGATTAGGGCTGGGTTAGGTAAATTAAAAAGGAAAGAGGAGATCGTGATCATTGATCAGATTGATCAACGGTCTGGATTAAAAGAGCCTTGGGTCGGGTAGGGTAAACGGGTTATTGGGTTGGATTAGACGGGATTGTGTTGGTCTGATTTTAAGATTGAGATTAGGTCGGTTTCAGGCTAAAAAATTGAAATATAAATGGGGATACAATTGAAACGAATTGGGGCTATATTTTAAATAGCCTGTTTTTCCTTTTTATAAAAAAAATAGTAAAAATGATTTTGAGATTAAATTAAAAGTACTGAGTCATTAAATAACATATAAATATTAATTTAACAATATTGGAATCAATTTCACAATTATAAAATGCAGCTAATCTTAAGATAGGCTAAACTTGTAATTACACGCAATTTAACTTTAAGACTACCAAATAAATTTATAAAAATATACAAAAATCACCTTAATTATATTTTGATGTAAATATGAGAATGAAAATAAATTATTCACCAAACATGATAGTTTGGGAATAATTATTGAATTTTCTACTATTAAAATAGATAATAAATTGGTTTAAAAAATCTTAAAAATAAGGAAAAAATACCAAAACTCTTGGGCATGCTTATATATGCATGTATATGTTATTTTGAAAGTATTTTAGGCATATAAAAATACTCAAAAAAATTGGGTATCAACACCCTCTTCGCGGCATATTTCATAAACCCGAATTATCGGGCTGACTGGCCAAATGAGCCATCAAACTCGGGGGGTACGACATCGAGTGTCAGCCCCAAACGGCTATCAAGTCCCAAATCCTAGCGTATTTTGTGGCTGACTTTACGCCTGCCCTCGTTTGCGAGGTTGATCACTGCCAACTCAACGCTACACGAATGTAGGGAGAGCGGGTCGCTACAGCTTTTACCCGAATAGTGGTTCGGGATCGAATTTCTGCAGGGAGCTTGGAGTGGATTTGTATTGTTTGTTCAGCCTAGAATTGCGTTTGTACTTCTAATTGCACTCATAACATTTTTGGGGTTTTTTATATTTAAAACTACTATTGTAATCTAAGGATTAAAGCTAAATTATGTGAAGGAGATATTGCTAGGTTGTAATTAATATGGGGAAGGCACTAGGGTCGTGACGCTACCTAGGTGGCTAGTTAACTGGTAGAAGTTACTAAGGGGAGATTGATATATTTGGGGGCTTATGCTATAATCGTTGCACAATTGTATTCATTCTCACACCTCTCGGTAAAGAGAACGATTTTGCCCAATTGACTCTCGAGAGACCAATTGGGTAGGCCAATTTGACCAAGCAACTAGGATTCAAGTAGGGTAATTACTATCTCGAGGCTCAACCCGTTAATTGGGACTACCATTCTCACGGGTCCATCCCAATTCCTTGTTGGGTCAACTTTAGGATCATAGACTCTCTTTCTCAAGAACAGTTAGACCCACTAAGCTTTGAATTCATGTTTGCAACCATAAATTCTAGATTGAAACACAAAATTAACCCAAATAACAAACACCTAATCTCAATCTCACCCTAGAATGCAATACCCATCAACTACCCACACTAGGGTTGAGCCACAACCCTAGCTAATGGGTTTAGCTAGACATAATTAAAGAAGAAACAGAAGAAATAGAAGAAGAAATAACCATATTAATTAATAACTAAAGAGGAACTACAAGAATCTATTGAGAAATTAATGCTAAAATGCCAAAATAGGCTAAAACTTTCGTCCTCACGAGCGCAGCTCTGTTCTGTAAATACAACTTGACCCAAAAATGGTAAAATGTTCTATTTATAGTGGGCTGGAAAAACTGGACAAAATTGCCCCTGCAAGGTCAGTGCGGGCCGCACAATTATGACCGCGGCCGCACTAGCTCTCTGACTTCCATTTCGATCTTCTCTGAAGTGACTGGCGCGAAACGTGTAAAGATATGGTGCAGCCGCGACGAAAACTGGCGTGGACCGCGGCCACGTGGCTGAGCTTTGCCCAAAACTCCAGCTTCTCTGAACCTCTTGGCACGGACCGCATGACACTTTGGCGCGACCGCGTAAGCTGGATGCGGGCCGCACATTTCCAACCGCAGCCGCGTGGTTACAAGCCTGATTATGCTCTTCTCTAAAACCCCTACTGCGGCCGCATGCACAATTGTGCGGTCCGCACTAGCTCCTTTTTTCACCACTTTATTGGTCTTTGATACTTGACCAGGTTTCACTCTGTTTTGAGCCGATCTTTGACATTTCGTCACTTTGTCACTTAAACCTGCAATCAAGCACAACTTGTAAGCATTTTGGGACTATTTTGTAGCAAATTATACTCAAAGCATAGGCAAGTAGGGGCATGAAACACGTTAAAATCCTACTTATCCAAGTTGTCCACATTGGCCACTTCAGTTGAGGCCCATTCAGCACCAGCCACTGTTCATATTCCTCAGTCTATTGAGGATACCTTGAAGAAGCTCCTGGCCCACTAGGAGAAGATTTTGGAGACTCAGGCCACCTTGACTAAGGCGGTAGATTCACATGGCAAAGCTCTCAAAGAGCTTGCCAAGGAACACAAAAAGATGAGAAAGTCAAGGGCTCCTAACGAGTCAGTAAAGGTGCTTCGAGAAGATGTGAACAAGCTATTGGCGGATCAGCTGCCTTTAGACTTGTTATTTGGGGAGTCAGCCCCTCCAGCAGCAGCACTAGTGCCAGAGCCACAGCAGGAGCAGGCACCCAGGCCCCCGAGGAAGAAGAGAAAGCTGCCCAGCACTGAGGGTGTAGTGATTGAGTTGGCAGTGATCACTTTAGAGAAAGAACTTCTACTAAAAACGGGCACATTTTTGGGGGTATGGACCTTGTTCAGTGATGGTGCCCTGAATGTGAAAGGTTCCGAGCTCGGCAGAATTCTGAAGCCACCTATAGGTGGCATGATTAGGCATTCCATAAAAACTGTTAAATTGACTAACAACGAAGCCGAGTATGAGGCTATGATTGCAGGTCTGGAATTGGCCAAAGGTCTAGGAGGTAAATTAAGTAAATGGAAGCTTCGAGGTTCGAGAAGACAGGATGCAAAGATAATTGGAAAAAATTTAAGTGACATTGCACCGCTTCAAAGAATGGACTCTGGTCCACATGCCTCGAGAGCATAACAGCGAGGCCG
Source organism: Nicotiana glauca (assembly GCA_026770625.1). NCBI lineage: Eukaryota > Viridiplantae > Streptophyta > Magnoliopsida > Solanales > Solanaceae > Nicotiana > Nicotiana glauca. The sequence continues at coordinate 77,498 of MU702486.1, read as the reverse complement.
ATGCCCTCGCAAACCTAGGATCATCTATCGAGAAAGATGACATAGTCCCCGGGGCTGTTGTTCAGCTATCAAAATCAGTGATCGAAGGAGGCCATGCCGAAATCAACTCCACTAGCCTGACGTGGGATTGGATAAATAAATACATCGATTATTTGGAAAGTGGGAAGCTACCCTCGGACCCAAAAGAATCGAGGGCCATGCAAAATAAAGTAGCCCGATTCTCACTCGACGAAAACTGAACTCTATAAAAAAGAACCTTTGATGGGCCCCTAGCGGTATGCCCGAGACTGGGGGACACATATTACGTACTCCGAAAAAGGGCACCTGCAGAAATCACTCTAGTGCCAATTCCTTAGTCTGAAAAGTGATCAGAGAAGACTACTATTGGGACAACATGGAGAAGGACCAAAGAACTCGTCCGAAAATGCAATAAATGCCAGAAATTTGCACCAATGATTTACCAACCCGGTGAACAACTACACTCAGTCTTGTCACCATGGCCGTTCATGAAGTGGGATGGACATCGTCGGACCCCTACCAATGTCACCAGGTAAAGCTAGATTTATTTTATTTATGACTGACTACTTCTCAAAATGGGTGAAAGTGTAGGCCTTCAAAAAGATAAGAGAAAAAGAAGTCATTAATTTCAGCTGGGACCATGTCATATGTCGATTCGGGATTCCCTCCGAGATAAGATGTGATAACGGGAAGCAGTTCATCGGAAGCAAAGTAACAAAGTTCCTCGAGTGCCATAAAATCAAAAGGATCTTGTCAACACCCTATCACCCATGTGCGAACAGTCAGGCCGATTCCACAAACAAGACCGCCATCCAAAACTTGGAAAAGAAGTTAGAAAATGCTAAAGGAAAATGGAGGGAAATGTTGCTCGAGGTGCTATGGGCATACCGAACAACTATAAAAATGAGCACGGGAGAGACGTTTTTCTCTTTGGTATATGGCTCCGAGACTCTGATACTGGTTGAGGTTAGAGAACCAAGTGCCAGATTTTGAGATGCCACCGAGAACACAAATAACGAAGCCATAACTGCAACCCTCGAACTACTAGATGAAAAGCGAGAAGCTTCGCTGGTCCGAATGGCCGCCCAAAAATAAAGAATCGAAAGGTACTATAACATGAGAACAAATCTCTGACATCTCAGAGTCGGGGACTTAGTCCTAAGAAAAGTCACCCTAAATACTCAAAACCCTAATGAAGGGAAGCTGTGCCCGAGCTGGGAAGGACCGTACCGTGTCCTCGGAGTGATTGGCAAATGGACCTACAAGCTCGGTACCATGAAGAGTGAACGACTTCCAAGTAATTGGAACATATCAATGCTCAAATGCTATTACTTCTAAGGTGTCCGATGGAAGACACCGAAAAATCCTCTGACTCAGAGACCTTGGGTTTTAAAGCATGCGTTGCACTCTTTTCCTTCGATCAGACTTTATCCCAAAAAGTATTTTACCGGCAAGGTTTTTAACGAGACAACATTTATATGCTACCTAAGGAGGACTCAACAAGTATTCAAGACTTCTCTCCAATCACCCTCGAATACTGGGGGGCGTCCCCCCAGGACCTTATCGAGCCATCAAAATAAGCCAAAGAGGGTCTCAATAGGAAGATGATGTATCGAGCCAAATGGTCAAATGAACCGTGTCCGCATAGAATAATCGGACCCTCGACGGCAGAAACCATGTATTCTTGTATCAAGTAATCAAAGAAGTATCTTCTACCATCAAAATGCTTCGCACTTCAAAAACATTTGCCATTTTTACTAGAAATGGCTCCAGGACAAAAAAATTCCCGAACACTCAGGAATTGACATTAAAAACTCGAAGTCGTAAGACCTCCAGGCGGAAAATTTTTAGATCTTATGCCCTCAATGAGGCAATACCAAGTTTACAAGGAACGGTTCTAGAGCCAAAAACATTCGATGTCTCGAGGACTGTCGCTGACTGTCACCCCATCGAGCCATCAAAAACTCGAATCCACAAGACCCCAAGCGAGTAACCTCGAGCCCGAAAGCTCTCCATAAGGCATCACCAACTATATAAGACCTCCATGAGGCACTATTAATAGTGTAAGACCTCCATGAGGCATTATCGACAATTATAAGACCTCCACGAGACAATGTCAAATCTGTAAGACCTCAAGAAAGGCATGACAAAACCTATAAGACCTCGAGTAAGGCATGAATTATACTTGTGCCGCGTAACCAAAGAATTTATAAGACCTTAAAAAGGCATAATCCCGACCTTAAATTCAAGGCTATGTATTCAAACTTGTATGACCCCATATAGATGTCGAGGCTACCTCACTCGGGGACTAAAAATCTACGGCCAAACACAATGACTACGGTCATAAGGCTCCGGCCAAACTAACGTGACTCGGGGATGCCCGACCATCACTATAAAATCACAGGCCATCAATTACTTCGAAAATACTTCGAAAAGAACAGGTTAATTAGGCTACCCTCAACGTAAGCAAAAGAGCTTCGACCATGCCAGCTCCAAATAATGAAAAGGCTTCGAAACAATTCAGCCATCGAGCGAACCCTCCCGAGGTGCTCATTTATCGTCACATAACAGCTCATGATCGAGGTTCTTATCAAACCATCAAAGAGTCGAACGAACACAAAAACTTCAAAAAAGTCTTTAACAAGGGAAAATTAAAGCCCATATTAGAGGTCATACCGACCCAACGCATAAGAGCCTTAGCGCCAGCCCATATTAAAGTTCGTCCTGACACAACACGTAAGAGCCTAAGCGCCAGCTCATATTAGAGGTCATGTCGACCCAACGCATAAGAGCCTTAGCGCCAGCCCATATTAGAGGTCATGACAACCCTACGCGTAAGAGCCTAAGAGCTAGCTAAAAATTCAAAAACTTAAGGGTCGATGAGCTCGAGTCAAAACCCAACTCGAGGATTGAGCCCGAAACGATTAACTAAAAATCACCTAAGGGCAAATGCATAAGAGCCTACGAGCCATCCAAACAAGCCTCAAGGTCGATTTTAAGACCTAAAGGTCGATGAACTCAAGTCACAACTTGACTCGGGGACTAAGCCCTAAACGGTCAACTTTCGACCATTACGAATCGCTCAACGATAGCAAGAACCTAAGGGTTTAATTTGAGGTCCAAAATTTTGGACCAATTGTCAACAAGCATCACAGTTTACTCCTAAAAAACAAAGGAAAAATGATAAATGATGAAAAGCGAAAGGCTTTTTACGTATATATATTTCACAAAGGTGCATTTACAGGGCCTATGACTAAATCCCTTGCAAGGGAGAGAGCAAATGAAACCCTAATCTACCACCGGGGCTATGCCTTCGACGGCTTCCTCGAAGGTTTGCTTTCAACATCTCCGGCGACGGCCCCTAGGTTTTCAACGGCCTCTTCCCCTTCGGGGAATTTGCCTTCATTCTCGTCATCCTCCGAGCCACTACTCGACTCACCTTCAGAAGTGAGCAGGGCCGCAACCTCCTCTTTTAGTTTCTTCACCTTCTCGATCTCGACAGACAAATGGATGCCCCCTGCATGTATATCCTTGAGATCCTGCCTCCGAGATTCTAATCGGGCATCTTACACTGCTCAGGTCGATTGCAGCTCGGCCTCCTCGGACATCTTCCTAGTCTGAGCATTTGCAGTAACAACATCCTCTATGTACGAGGATATGAGCGCTTCGGCTTCAACCCTAGCCCCGGATAGCTCAGCAACCAACTCAGCGTGAAAGTCTTTATATTTATTAAACTCCACCCTCGCATCATGAAGTTGATGTCCAACTGAGACCACCTTCCCCTGAAGGATATCTCTCTCAGACGTTATCTCACTCATGTGCCGTTTGAGTTCGAGAATTTCAACGTCTCTGGCTCGGAGCTCCTCCCTCATTAGGACGTCTTTCTTCTGAAGCTACAAAGATTGACCCAAAGGTGTTAAAACACTAAAGTTGGGTGAGCATGTAGACAAAAATAAATAGAAATTATATAACATGATCAAAAAGAAGAGTCCTCTCTCAGGACACAGCCTCCAAATAATTCTGAAGGCCACGGGATACCTCCTCCTTCTTGGAAAAGTGCTCTAAGCTTATCGTATTCCGAGGTGAGCTTCCTGCGCTCACCCTTATAGCGAGTCAACTCGGATTGAAACCTGGCAAAGGTCTGATTATAAAGCACCTTGGCCTGGAACCGTGAAAGAAACAAAGTTAGAAAGACGAAGATTTGGGCACCGAGCAGAATTAACAAAAAATTACCTGCTCATAGAACCAATTGATCTCACTGAAAATAATCGACGTGTTTCCCTCGGGCGCAGTAAAAAACCCTTTCTAACACATCTTTATTTCCAATGGGTGCCCCCACGTCGGAAGATTCTTTATTTTTGGCATCCCACATCTCCCTCAAAGGTAAAGTCGGTCCAGGAGGGGAATCACTCACTTCAATAACCCTGACCGGACCAATCAGGGCCTTCTCTTATTTCTAAAGAACCTCAGAACTAGGCTCCTTCGGACCACCTACCAAATGCACCTCAGCTCGAGGAATATTTTGGCCATCAACTGGCTCGGGCATATTACCTGATACACCCTCAAAGGCCTCTTCAACCCGAGGTAGGACACAACAGCATCAAGTCCCGATTCTGAAGCCACCCGCTCAGCAATATGTGGGACAGTCAGTTTTTCTCCCCCCGCGGGTGCTATCGAGGATCCATCTTTCACCTCGCCTTTAGCTTGGGAATTCCCTGATGCTTCCAGAGCTAAGGCTATTGAATCAGCCTTAGGTTTTTCCACTTTGGCCTTCTTGGATTTCAAAAGCTCAGTCGACGATTTCCTTCATTTTTTATTCTATATATCAGGTTTCAGGATATCCGCTTCCCCGGGCGGTGCCTCTCTCATCAAGGAGGCCTCTCCTAGACCTGCGCAAATACAAAATATAAACATAAGGAATGAGGGCGCAATCGGTGATAGTTCTTTTGAGGGATTCAACTATAGCATAAGTGAGGGCTCACTGTGGTTCTTAACTTCCCATCGAGCCCTAGAAAGGTCACGCCACACGCGCTCAATGTTTGGGTAGGTCGAATCTATCCGGCTAACCCAGCCTGAGAGATCCTTAATTGCATCAGGGTACACTGCAGCACTTGCATCAGAAGAGGAAGTCAGTTCATGGGGAAATTGATCCAAAGGAAAAAGAAAATACTTAATTAGCATATCCACTTACGTTTTGTGTTCCACCTTTCAGGGAACGACATCTTATCCATTGGAATCAGGTCTGAGGTCCTAACTTGAACAAAACATCTCATTTCTACCTAACCTTGTTAGTGCGAGCAAAAAAGGCTTTCGAAGCCCGACAATGGAGCTTAATCAGGCCCTCACGGAAGAGTCGAGGACTGTACATCCTGATCAAGTGGTCGAGGGTAAAGGGCATCCACTCATTCATGCTCATAAAATATCTGATCATATAAACAGCGCTAAAACGACAGATAAATTTGGCAAGAGTCACTCGATATCGATCGAGAAGTTGAGGAGCACGGGGTCTATTGAAGGCGAGGATGGATTCACCAGGCCAAGATTAAATTGACATTAAGGAAGCCGGCCTTGTATGTTGTTATGTCCTCTCTACGAGAAAGAATCTGCACCAGCATCGTGTCCCCCCAGTGGCAGTTAGTCTTCACCTTCTCAAAGTCTGTTACTAAACTAATATATCGAGACACGGGTTCACATCGTCCAGGCTTCAAAGAAGGCATGTCGACCTTGAAATCGGAGGTCTTTTTGCAAGTTCCTGGGATGCATTCCTCAAGATGAGGGGGTACTTTTGCCTTACCCATAGACGAGTGGGAAAAAGAGGAAGGCACATCTTCTTGAGGGACAGAGGTGGAAGTCTTCGCAATTCTTGTTAAAAAGATTTTAGAGGAGAGAAGAAACTATAATCAGAGAAAGAACACAAGAGAGAAGTAAATTCTGAAGGCTTGACGATACAATGAAGAATAAGGGGTGAAGGAAGAGGTATTTATAGAGGCCAATCGTGTACGTTGGAACATGCCAAAAGAGAGCCTACCGCTGTAATCAATTCGAAGGCTTTTCAAGAGCTGTATGGAGGTCACCTTTAGACACCCTTTTTGTCACATCAGTCGCTTGATATAGCATAACTGACGTTATGATGGAAGTATCGAAGAGGCAAGAATTCAAGACCATTTCTTATCATTTTGACTCTAAGAAACGCGGGGACTATCTGTCTACGGCTAAAATTGGAGAGTCTAATTTTATTATCGTTATGACATTCCATAGCCCGTCTCCAGAAGGTTTGAGGCACAGCTCGAGATTCGACCCCGAGGGTTCCCCATACTCAACCTCGGAAAAATGCAAATCGTTGGATATCATGGACAAGAGGGAAATTCCCGAGGCACGTGGCCAAACCTGACAACGCCTGCAAGAATAGTACAAGTCCGTACCGGACCATTAAGTAGTTGTACCAGCTATGTTTCTTTATAATTGTTATACATGTACCATGCTGGGATTTACCCTCCTATATAAAGGGGACCCTTGTTATTCCTTACACAGATGATATTCAATATAAGAACAAGAACATTCTCTGCTCTCTAACTTAAACATTCTCTTTTGTCCTTCCTTTGATTTATTACTTAGATTTATTGTATTTCATTGATTGTTCATCAGTTATTATTCATCATTGATCATAAAGAGAAATTATAGAGGCCCTTGGAACTATTAATCCTTCACCGATCATCCCCGATCAAGCTCATTAGCTCAAGCTCGAGGCCCAGCTTGGGCCGATTCGAGACCCCGATACGCAACCGTTCGTTTTGGATAACAACACTTACGCTTACCTTAATTTCCTAGCTCACAGTTAGCATCTATCGCTTAACAACTAGCATAAAAATAAATCACGTATTTTTAGAACCACAAAATCAAATCTAATTTTAATTACCATTTTCAAGGTAAACAATGCAAAAGCAATTGCAATTACTTAAGTAAACCAAACCAATTAATCCATGTCCATTGCTACATTGAACCTGAAATTAGCTATAGTAGTTAGGATCAAGCACCTAAACAAATACAATCGGTTTTACTTATACCCTTATTTTAACTATATAATAGTACATTTTGAGAAAATATCATGAATATTGTATGGGTCGAAATCTGACCAAGTGAATCTTGCTCAAAGGTAGATTACTAAGAGACGATTAGGTCGAGGTCTAACTCGAGATGGAAATAACCTATCAGCAAGCCGAGTAACAGGGGTCAAGGTCAAATACTCAGGTCGGCCATAACGGCTAGTTTTGTAGCAAGATATTTTAAGGGAATATTCTTTGCACTTGTACTTTATGTTAGTAAGGAATATGTCCTATATAAATAAAAAAGCAGAGAGAAGAAAAGAGGCATGTAATATTCTATATAATAAGAACTCTCATGAAAAGTTGACTCTCAAGTAAATTACAAACATTACCTTTCCAAAAAGATTCGATTTGTTGTTTATCCCACATTTTCTCGCGTCAGATCCGAGAAAGCTCTCTACATTCCCATGTTTATTTGTCTTACATCATTGTCAGATAGAAGAATCATCCACCTCTTTCAATATTTGGGTAAGTCATTCTCTCTATTTACATTTAGTGCCATTTAATGTATTTATTACCTATCATTATTACCATTTCATTCATAGCAGAGTCATTTAATATCCATCACATTAAATAGGTTTTAACGTAATCCCACGTTATTTGCATAAACATGTTTCGGATCTAGAATTTATTACGTTTAACTAGGATTTACCCATTATCCTCCTATTTAATTAGCTAAACAAAAGGTTTCATACTTTTTGGTCAAATAATTTGGTGCCGTCTGTGGGGACTTTCTAGTTAAAATTTTAGTTTCTACTAAATCTATAAAAAAAATGCAAAAACCCTATACTTCCTTGTGCGCACAAATCTGACATGGCAGGCAACAGAGAGGATAAGAGGAAGGCGATAGCCGACCTCACCACCAACCTCCTTCATACCATCAACGAAGTACATGAAACAGAGGGCGAGGAGGTAACGCCAAACACCTCTCCCAGGCGAAGCAGCTCGCCTCCTCCTCATGGTAGCATCACGACCTCGCGTGGCAAAAGGGTCTCTACATCTACAACAGAAGAGGTACCAGTGGCAGTACAAAAGCTGCTCGAGGCGTGGTTGACAAATACGCTAACCAGCTTCCTCGTCAAGCCCGCTCAAAGGCCGAACTGGGAAGAGGCAAGGGTTTTTATTGCACCAGTAGCTGACGAGCAGCACGCCCCCTATAATAGGTATTACTCACGATGCTAGTGATGCAGGTAATGACATCCTCACGACCATTTTAAAAAAGATGGAGGAGATGGAGAACGAGAACAAAATGCTCAGCAACCAAATGAAAAAGCATTAATAAAGTTAGACAAAATACCGGGTGCTCCAAAGCTTTTTCCAAAAAGGGACGCCGGCCGGTTCGTGGAACAACTGTATAGTGATGACGCCGCACCACACGCCATACCCAAAACTTTCAAAATGCCACTGGATTTAAAAATATATGGCGACACGATGAACCCTGAGGATCATGTGACCCACTATGTTACTGCAGCGAAAGGCAACGACCTTTCCAAAGAACAAATGTCATCCATATTGCTGAAGAAGTTTGGCAAAACCCTAACCGGGGGAGCGTCGGTACTCACAGTTACCTACGCATTCCATAGAAACATTCGAGGAAATGGCAGACAAGTTTTTCATCGCCCATGCCAGAGCAAAAAAGGCAGAGGCAAGGGTAAAAGACATATTCGCAATCAAACAATCACCTAGAGAGGGACTAAAGGACTTCCTTGCCTGACTTAACTGAGTAAGGATAACCCTACCAAATACATCGGAAGGAATGGACGTGGCAGCCTTTCGGAATGGGATGAATAGAGGCGGCTCGAGGGCGACCAGAAAGATGCTAAGCCACCTCATGAAGTATTCCCCAACCACTTGGGATTAGTACACAATGCCTACTATGCCGAAGTGCGAGCCGACAAAGATCATTTGAATGGGCTGACCCAACGGCTAACATCGGTACAAGCCAACTCCAAAAAGGACCGAAGAAACAACAACAGGAGAGACCTAGCAGAATCACAGCCTAATCGAGAGAGGAATCAACCCTACGTTAGAGGCACCTTAATGCCACCCCATCGCCATGACGAGGGCCCATCCAGGCCACTAACAGGAACTCACCAAAGTGAGAGAGGTATGCCCCCTTATTATTTGCTTACAATTTTTGTGTTTCTCCCTCAGAAATAGTCTACACACTGGAGAAGCTCAGCCCAAAAGTGAAGTGGCCGAAGAATATGAGATCTGACCCAAGCACCAGAAAGTCAAATGCCCTCTGTGAGTTCCACCAGGAGCGGGGTCACAAAAGTGAGGACTCTATTGCCTTAAGACAAGAGGTCGTGAACATGATTTACCAAGGGCAGTTGAAAGAGCTTATGAGAAATAGATGGAGGGCCAACTTCGCCCGTGGACGTGAACAACACCAGGGGCCACCCAAACCACCCTCCCAAGCTCGAACAATTCAAATCATCATTGGAGGAGGCGATGATGCATCAATCAACAACATAAAGTTCACCACCACCCACAAACCCAAATGGTCAATCACTTATGAACGGTATGACGAACTCAAATAGAGTATCGTCTTCGATAAGCCAGATACCCATGGTTTGGATTTTGCTCATTATGACGCTCTTGTAATTACTATACGCATCTTAGACACTGATGTAAAACGTATTATGGTTGATTATGGGAGCGATGCGTGCATTATCCACCCTCCAGCTCTCGCACAAATGAAGCTCGAGGATAGAATAGTGCCACGGTGTATCACACTGACGGGTTTTAACAATGCAGTTGAACGGACATCTGGAGAAATCACGCTGCTCGTCTTGGCCAGTGGTGTCACTTTGGATACCACATTCCATATCATGGACTAGGATATGGCATACTACTCCATCATAGGTTGACCTTGGATCCACGCTATAAAAGTTGTCCCCTCTAGCTTATATCAAGTCGTCAAATTTCCCATTCCTTCGGGGGTATTCAGTATCTAAGGAGAACAACGCACTACCCGGAAATGCTACCGCATCTCCCAAGATTACGCACACACCCAATAGTTAAAGGGTAAAGCCAAAGAAGCATAGCAATCAACAGGGTCGAGGTCGAGCGAGGATAAAAAGTATGTGATCAAAGATCCTGAAGTCATAGAAGCTACAGGATCTACCGTAGAAGACCTCGACCCCGTCCAACTCGATGATAACGACCATATCAAGAAAGCTTTAATCGGCCATAAGCTCCAAGAGCCAAGTAAATTCTGTCAATTCTTAAAAAGTAACATAGATCTGTTTGCTTTTTTCCCATGCAGACATACCAGGTATTCCAAAGGATATAGCGACTCATAAGTTGAACGTCGACCCATTTTACCCCCCAAGTAAGGCAAGTTAGACGAAAATTCAACTCCGCAATAAATGATGCGGTCCGCGAGTCGGTTGAAAAACTGTTAGAAAATGGTTCTATCAGAGAATCAAAGTACCCTCAATGGGTTGCCAACGTGTTCATGGTGAAAAAGAAGAACAGAAAGTGGTGAATGTGCGTAGACTTCACAGATCTGAACAAAGCCTGTCTAAAAGACTCATTCTCACTGCCCTATATTAATCAACTCATCGACGCAACAGCCGAGCACGAGCTGATAAGCTTCTAGGACGCCTACTCGGGCTACAACCAGATCCTCATGGAGGAGGAGGAGGACCAGGAAAAAAACCATTTTCATCCCCCACCAGGGGACATACAGCTACAGGGTTATGCCGTTCGGGTTGAAAAATGTAGGGGCGACATATCAAAGGCTGGTGACCAAAATGTTCAAAGATCAACTCGAAAAGACCATGGAAATATATATAGACAACATGTTGGGCAAGTCAAAAAGGAAGGAAGACCACATCGACCACTTAAGGGAAGCCCATACTCAGAAGGTACGGTATGAAATACCTCGAGAAATGCGCCTTCGGTGTAACCTCAGGAAAGTTCCTCGGCTTCTTAGTATTGCAACGAGGCATTGAGTCAACCCCAACCAAATCAAGGCTATAGAGGGAATACTAGAGAACTTGACCAACAAACAACAGTTGCAGAAGCTGATCGGTCGTATAGTCGCCCTGTCAAGATTCATCTCACGGTCCTCTTATAGGTGCCACAAATTTTTCGGTGTACTCAAAAAAGACAACGGACTCCAATAGAATTCTGAGTGCGTCGATGCCTTAAAAGAACTAAAGGCATACCTGTCTTCGCCCCTGCTGCTCGCTAAAGCAGAAACCAAAGAATGTCTCATCATCTACTGACCATCTCCAATGTCGCAGTAAGTTCAGTCCTAGTATGAGAAAATAAAGGTTCACAATCTCCAATCTACTACATTAGCAAAACTTTGGCCGACGCTGAAATGAGGTACCCCTACATCGAGAAGCTAGCCCTAGCCTTGGTTGTAGCTTCACGAAAACTTAGACCCTATTTCCAGTGCCACCTCATCTCAGTGGTCACGAACTTTCCTCTAAGGAGTATCCTGCACAAGCCCGAACTGTCGGGTAGATTGGCCAATGGTCCATAGAGCTAAATGAGCATGATATAACCTATCAGCCGCGAACGACGATAAACTCGCAAGTACTTGCCGACTTCGTCGTCGACTTTAGTGTAAAGATAATGCCCGAAGTCGAAAGGAAAGCTGCTAGTACTTCTACCAAAATGCACAACCAATGGGTTCTGTACACTGATGACGCTTCTAACGCGTCAGGATTTGGACTGGGACTCGTGCTCGAGGTCCCAACAGGCGAAATAATTTTCCAGTCCATACGGTGCCCTGATATGACTAACAATGAGGTAGAGTATGAGGCCGTGATTACAGGATTAAAATTGGCACTCAAGTACGGAGCACAAAGTATTCCTACAATGTGACTCGTAACTCGTCGTCAATCAAGTCACTGGGACTTTCCAAATCAAGGAACAACGGCTACAGAAATACTAGGCTGAAATCTGCAAAATATTACCCGAGTTCAATGAATGCCAGCTCGATCAAATACCTCGAGCCCAGAACATTAAAGTGGACGGTCTCGCCAAACCAAAAGCGGCCACCAAAAGGATAACCGGAGAAGGGAACGTGGTCACTCTCGTCCATTCATCGATCAATCAAATCGAGGTATGGACTATAAACTTGACTTGGGGGTACCGCTATCGTATTTTCTCATATTTTCAGGATGGGGTGCTCTCGGACAATAAAAAAGAAGCCAAAAAGCTTCGAATGCAGGTGGCCAGGTACAACGTCATCAACAACGACTTGTACAAAATAACGTATGGCGGCCCTCTAAAAAAATGCATAGACCCAAATCAGATGCGGCACGTCCTCGAGGAAGTTCACAAAAGTCACTGCGGATCTCATACCGGAAATCGAGCTCTCGTCAGATGCCTCATATGAGTAGGCTACTACTGGACCATGATGAAAAAAGAGGCCACCGACTTCGTAAGAAAATGCGAACAATGCCAAAAATATGCCCCTTGATCCACCAAGCGCGCGAGCACCTCCACTCAGTCACTTCGTCCTGGCCTTTTAACAATTAGGGAATGGACATTGTCAGACCCCTCCCAGTGGGACGGGGTAATGCACGATTTCTTTTAATTTTAACCAACTATTTCTCTAAGTGGGTAGAAGTAGGGTGCATTCGCCAAACTACGTGAGCAAGAAGTGATCACATTCATATAGAGAAACACCATACTCTCTAGTCTATGGGACTGATGTAGTAATATCGGTCGAGATCGGAGAAACAAGTCTGAGATATTCACATGAGAGCGGACCGACTAACGATGAAAAAAGAAGGCAAGAAATCGACAAGGTCGAAGAGCGAAGAGAGATGTCTCACATAAGGATGGTCGCTCAGAAAAACAAGCAGAGCGATACTACAACAACAAAGCCAAGGTCAGATCACTTAAAGTAAGGGACTACATACTCAAAGCCAAAACACTGGCAAGCAAGGACCCACGAGAAGGAAAACTAGGGACTAAATGGGACGACCCATATAAAATCACGGCAGCAGCAAGCAAAGGTTCATTCCAATTAGAAACAATGAAGGGGAAGTTATTACCAAATAACTGGAACATCGCTCACCTCAAGTACTTCAATTTCTAAGGAAAGATGTTCTCCGATCCGTACTCTTTTTCCCTCACCTGAGTTTTGCCCGAATTTGGTTTTCTCGGGAGGTTTTCAATGAGGTGACAAAGAGGACATCTCGAAGTTTAAAGATCGAGCAGGTTAGATTACAAGTTGGCAAATTCATTGTTCGACCTCTCGAACACTTCTCCAAGCCGAACAATAATGGGACTAGATAGATTGGGACTGGAATACCAGCCTGAAAAACATGTAAACTTCGATTTTATATATATATATATATATATATATATATATATATATATATATATATATATATATATATATATATATATATATATATATATATATATATATATAAAGCAAAGCATACAAACACATGATGTTCGCCTGCCTCCACCAAGTTTTCAACATTCGACCTCGCTCAAATCGACTCACATTCGACCTCGTTCGAATCAACTAAGAGTCAACATTCGACTTCGCTCGAATTGACTCACATTCGACCTTCGCTCGAATTAACACGTTCGACCTCGTTCGAATCGACTAAGAGTTAGCATTCGACCTCACTCGAATCGACTCATATTCGACATTCGCTCGAATTAACACATTCGTCCTTTGCTCGAATTAACACATTCGACCTTCACTTGAATTAACATATTCGATCTCGTTCGAATTAATTAAAGTGGCATTCAACCTCGTTTGAATTAACTCACATTTGACCTCATTCAAATTAGTAAAGAATCATATTCGACCACACTCAAATTCAACTCATGCTCAGCCAGACTTGAGGTCGATTTACAAATTAACTTTGTTTGAGTTAAGTACGACGACATGGGACTTCACCCTAATTCAATCAAAGATATACTCGACCATGTTCGAAATAGCACATACCAACACAATTCTTCTGAAGAAAAACATTCGAAGAAAAATAAAAGGCCCAATAACATACAACAAAGGGTTGTGATCATTCCATTCCAAAAAATAATCTTACAAAGGGCCATACAGATGCCCATACACAAAAAAAAATACAAAAACTAAGTACAAAGTACTACTCCATGTCATCCCCACCTTCAACACTGCCGCCTTCAATGCCCGGCCTAGTAGCACTAGCTCCATCATCGCCCCCGCCATCGGAATACTCATCGTCATACCAACCATCAGACGCAACCCCATCTAAATTATCTTCACCATCGTCAGTCCCCAACGTAGCACGGTCATAACCGCAGGCAATCCTAGCGGCACACACCTTGACACAAGCATCCTCAAAATCGACCTTAGGAACCTTCCCCACCGTCATCAAATTTTTATATATGTCCAGTTGAGCCTCGACGTCGATCCACATCTCATGTAAGTGTCATGGAATGTCGTGGAAAACAGAAGTATGAGAGGAGGATGGTCGGGCCAACAGTCGCGCCTTCTCGGCCTCAAGAGCGGCAACTTGATCACTAAGGCTTGAAACATCTCTCTTGAGCCAACCAATTTGCTGATCAAGCCGTGCCTCCCTTAGCATGGTCGTTTCCGCCTTACTCGCCCATTCAGATCTAAGAACGTGAATGACCTCCTCCAATGCCGCTACCTTCACCAAAGCCGTCATCCTGGCCTCCTCGGCCTTCTCCAACTCTGCCATTTTCTCAATCAACTCATTAATCAAGCCGTTAGCTCTGATCGAGCTCTGCTCAAGCTCAGCCCGCAAAAACGCCACTTGAGCTTAAAGGTCGACACACTCAGCCACGACCCATTTGCTTACCTCGAGCTCGTCCTCCTTTACTCTAAGCAATCCCTCGAGCTCACTATATGTACCGATGACCCTCACGAGCTTATTATCCTTCTACACCAACTTGTCTCCAAGAGACTGGAAATTATCATCCGCACTAAACCGGGCACGCATTTTACGGTACTTGTCATAATACCGGCGATACTTCAAAACTAGCTTCTTTAAAACCGCCTTCCGTTTCTCCTCTCGGCGGGCACTCTCGATCTTAAAAATAATAGTCTAAAGAGAAAAAGAGCCGAAAAGAGTCAGTAAGAATAAAAAGGAGAAAAGATGCAAGGTACAAGAACAAAAATAAGGATACCAACTCACCTGCAAAGCTATTCCAGATACACTTAACGACAGATCAGCATCCTTAAATGAATGTAGAGTCCTCTTCTCGGTGCCAGAGCAAAGAGGGACCAAAGAGGGGACCACACTCTCCGTGTTGGTCAACAGGTTGCAGTACAAAGGGATGACTATCGAACGAGAAGATCCATCCGTTCTTATTTCGACCCGGGTAAACACCTCATCAAACATCCTCTCTTCTCCAGTGTTGATGTCTGAGTTGGATTTATAATTATCTACGGCCATACCTTTCTTCTTCTCTTCAGCCGATGAAGGAACGTCAACCCGTTCTTCGCTCCCCGGAACAACCTCGATCGTTTTTGTTCGCCCTTCTCCTTCCACGGCGACCTCTGATAAAGAAGCAACCTCCAGATTTGAAGGGATCACGTCTCCACGTCCAAAATCAAGCTGCCCTTGGGTGCAACCGCGGCCAGCTCGGGATCACCCCCTGTTGGTGCTTCGTTCTCGATCTCTTCACCGTCAACCTTTATTCTCCGCCTTTTTAGCGGGGCTTCTTCCTCCTCGCCCTGCGATTACTCATCCACTAAATGAAACACTGAAGAAGCTGGAATCTCCGCTAGTGGGGCAGTAGCCCGACGACTAGGTCTACACAAGGCCGGGGTCCAAGAAGGAACAACAATCTGAACGGAGTCACCTGCAGTCGCGGCGAGTATAGGCTCAGTCGAAGCACATGACTGACGTAAAGCGGGAGTAGGAGCAGATCCCTCCGACCTATCAACAAAGGAAGAGATAAAAAAAGAGAGAAGACGGTATAAAGGTCAAAGCAACTAAGATCGATACAAGATGACTCACCGATTGAAGAAGGCTTACGACCGAACTTCTTATTGAACTGCGACCACTCACGGATCCCTACCATATGAGGTAAAATTTGGCTCACCTAGTTGCAAAGATCGGTGACCAATGAAGGAGGAGACTTCTCAGCTTTATATAAAGAAAAACAAAAAGGGGAAGATCGATTAAGTCACCAAAGAGAAACAATAAATAGCCAGTTTGCAAAAATACTTACGATCAAAGTTCCACTCCTCAGGAAATCCGTTGGGGTTCGACACCACATGCTATATCTTGACGTAGAAGAATTTAACCTAAAAATGACGATTTGTTTTATCGTCCATCTTCACCACTAGTCTTTTGATCCCTCAATGCCGAAGGTGTATCATCGTACCCCTGTGAAAACTTGGGGCGAAGAGATGAAGTGAATGACGGAAAGAGATCCCACGGTTGGCTAGCTCCACATACTTTATAAACATAAGGAAAAGCTTATAGATGTATGGGGAGGGCTGGGCCGAACAAACGCCATAATAGCGGCAGAAGTCCTCCGCCAAGGAAGGAAGATGAAGCGTATAGCCGACGACGAATGGATACTCGTAGAATGCACAGTATCCAGGGCGGTGAATTTGTACTACATCGTCACCAGCAAGGATGAGGTCGATATGGTCTGGGATTCGCCATTTGTCCCTAAATTCAACAAGGGTCGCCACATCCATCTCAGAGGTAACAGGCTCAGGATCATCTTCAGGCCGCTTCGAGAAGTCCAACCTAGCCCTTTCTGAACATGGAATTATTTCATCCACAGTAGGGAAACTCTCATCTTCCGTAGCCATAGCTCATCCTTCATCATGAGAAGGTATTTCCACCATCAATGGAACCGAATTAGAAGCTCCATCAAAGTTAAAAGATGCACTAGCCATTTTTTATCACGTAAATGGGAAGAAATTGCATATATGAAAGGGGTTATAATGACAGAAAGCGCTAAAGTGGGGAGAAATAAAGATGCAAGAACTCTGAGGAAAAGGAGAAATTGCATATATGAGAGAGATGATAATGGTAGAAAGCGCTAAAATGAGGTGAAATAAAGATGCAAGAACTCTGAGGAAAAGGAGAGAAGGCTAGAAAATTCTGATACTTAGAAGTGCAACAAATCAAGTGGGGGGTTCCCATCCCTATTTATAAGAATACTAGCACCCAATCGAGAAATTCAAGCGCTGCTACATTGATTTCAAAATGGAAGGGGCGCGAGAAACAATATAACGTATCAGGAACATGCTCCATAATGATGCATGATGAAATGATGTCATTTCAAGCTGACATAACAATCAGATGTGGCTATCGAAGCGCCATATTGTTACCCCGCCATAAAAATATTTCTACTCGACCGCCATGCCCAGATTTCTCAAGTTGCAAATAGCGAAGTTCGCCCACCAAGCTCGTTCAAAAAATAATCTCAGCAGGCGGAGGGACTAACTGTATAGGTCCAAATCTGACCAAGGGAATCTTGCTCAAAGGTAGACTACTAAGAGAGGATTAGGTCGTGGTCATACTCGAGATATAAGGAACCTATCGGCGAGCCGAGTAACCGGGGTCGAGGACGAATACTCAGGTCGGCCATCACGGCTAGTTTTGTAGCAAGATATTTTAGGGCAATATTCTATTGAATATTCTCTGCACTTGTACTTTATGTTAGGTAAGGGATATGTCCCATATAAATAGAAAGGCTGATAGAAGAAATGAGGCATTTAATATTCTATATGATAAGAACTCTCATGAAAAGTTGACTCTCAAGTAAATCACAAACATTGCCTAATTTCTATAAAGATTCGATTTGTTGTTTATCCTACATTTTCTCGCATCAGATCCGAGAACGCTCTCTATGTTCCCACGTTCATTTGTCTTACATTATTGTTAGAGAGAAGAATCATCCATCTCATTCAATATTTGGGTGAATCATTCTTTCTATTTGCACTTAGTGCCATTTAATGTATTTATTATCTATCATTAATCCCATTTCATTCATAGCAGTGTCATTTAATATTCATCATATTAAATAGGTTTTAACGTAATCCCACGTTATTTGCATAAACATATTGCAAATCTAGAATTTATTAAGTTTAATTAGGATTTACCTATTATCCTCCTATTTAATTAATTTAACAAAATGTTTCATATTGTCAAACAAATATGTCTAACAACTTTTTAGTGAAAGATTTGTGTTATCCTGTCAATCTCAATTCGATTTTTTTGCTTGATATATTTTTTTGGTTAACTTTTGCTTGATATATAACAAAACTAAACACGATGTTTTTATTCTTTCAAATTTAAAATTACGTCAAGATAAATTTCCATTTTTACGTTATATTAGTTTGATCTTTTTTTATTATTTTGGAACACGCCTAATCTTGTGCATTGGTACTAGAGGATTGGTTACGTATTCACGTGGTCCACTAACTTTCATCCAAACCAACATTGTGTTAATATAAACTACTATTTAACTGTAACTTTAAATATAATTTTAACTTAAAATCGCTATACTTAAGCATTAACTTTATTTGGATGCCTTAGCGCGGCGACTACGGTCGCGTAATAATAATCGCCGCATGTTTTGCCTTGGAGTCCAAGGACGAATAGTCCAAAAGACCAAGAATAAATGAATGTCTTATGGCTACAAATCAACAACCAAGACTGTCCAATTAAAGAAAAAAATGTGACAGAACAGAAAGCAAAATGTGATTGGCTTCGATTGTAGGATCCAAAGGCCATACGTCCCTTTTTCATTTGACCAACGAAACTGAACCTATTAATTTTTTTTTCAAATAATATATTTATATTAAAAAATTTATTAAATATGTATAAATATTAAATTTAGAATTCAATTGTTAACATTCGAAATCGTTATTTTAAAATTTCGAATTCATAAAATTAAAATTCTAGCTTGCATCTATAATGAAATAAGGCCACTTTTTTTTTTTTTTTTTAGAACACAGAATAAGGTCACTCGTGATCTGTAATTTAGGACGCCATGCATTACGTGTTAGTCACCGAATGCATTAACATATACTCCCTTTATTTTTAATTTAGAATGATATATTTTTATAATTATAAATAATTCAATTTAAAATTCTTTATTTTACCTATTTTACTATTAATAAAATTTTTTTATAACCACACAAATATTATAATCTCGCAAAGATTTTATCCCTTAAATTTTCAAAATTACAAGTTTTAAAAAAAAATTATTTTTTAAATTCCATATCGAATCAAACTATTTTAACTAAATTGAAACAAAACGCTACGATAGTAAGGGAGGCCGGACCTCGACCAGCTCTGTGACAGCCGCCAGTCAATTGCCTGTTTTCTCCTAGCCAAAAACCATTATAGGCTAACCCAAGGCTAGCTCCCAGTATTTGCATACAGAATGAAGTATTTGGATTAACATGACGTTTATTTTGGTGAGCCAAATAGGGTAACGATGCCAATCACCAATTCACCATATTGTATTTTTATCGTACTCATAATTATTTTTTAAAATTATACATATACTCATAGTAATTACTCAAATTCTATGGTGTATATTAAAGGTAATCTTAATTTGACTAAATGAGTCGATAGAAAGGAAACATATACTCATAGTACTTACTCAAATTCAACATTTACATAATACAAATAATTGCGTATTTGACTATGATGTGTACTCCCTTAATTCCTAGTCCTCTTTTTTATTCTTTTCGACCTTGAAAATACAAATATCTTTCCATTTGCCAAAGCTCAAATTAAAATTTTCTAGTCACTTCTAAATCCATATTTTAAAACCACTTTCCCCTCTCCTTTTCTTTTATACCACCCCATCCCCATAGGCATAAAAAAAAAAATTAATATTTTCTAAATATTATAGCCGACAAAAAGGTTTATTTTTTTTTTATATATATATGTACCATTATATATATAAATTTATATTTTTTGGCTAGTATATGTCATTAATTTCGACCAGCTATTTTTATATTTTGCCCGTAAAACTGAAACCGACATCAACAAATACAATAAAAGCCAAAACCGCCCCCTGTTTCTCCTAAACATTTTCCTCTTATAAAACCCCAGAAATTACTCAAAGTAGTACTACTCATCATTCATTTCAAACACTTTCTAAAAAAACTCATACTGTATTTCACTACTACTTGAATAGCCATGGACGCGAAGATCGGAGCAATTGACACGTGTAAACCGGCGACCAACGACGTGGGAAGTTTACCAACGACCAACACCGTTACCATTCACACACCTACGGTTCCGTTCAACTCACCGGACTCCACACTAGGCCGTCACTTAGCACGCCGTTTAGTCCAAGTCGGCGTCACCGACGTTTTCGGCGTTCCCGGCGACTTTAACCTTACACTTTTAGACCACTTAATAGCTGAACCTGGGCTTAAATTTATTGGCTGTTGTAACGAGCTAAATGCTGGATATGCTGCTGATGGGTATGCTAGAGCTCGTGGTGTTGGGGCTTGTGTTGTGACTTTTACTGTTGGTGGACTTAGTGTTCTTAATGCTATTGCTGGTGCTTATAGTGAGAATCTTCCTTTGATATGTATTGTTGGTGGGCCTAATTCTAATGATTATGGAACTAATAGAATCCTTCATCATACTATTGGGTTGCCTGATTTTAGTCAAGAACTTCGTTGCTTTCAAACTGTCACTTGTTACCAGGTAGGTTTTATAGCTTGTTACAGAGTTAATATGCTTCAAATTTTGTATGTTTTAATTTGAGATATATAAGTATTGATTGATATAATGTTCTGATTTTGGGGTTTTCAGGCCGTGGTGAATAATTTGGAGGATGCACATGAATTGATCGATACAGCGATATCTACGGCGTTGAAAGAGAGTAAGCCGGTTTATATAAGCATAGGTTGTAACTTGCCGGGGATTCCACACCCTACTTTTAGCCGTGAACCGGTTCGATTTTGCCTCTCTCCCAGGTATATAATTTTAGGCATTTTGTTTTATCCACTTAAATATGCTCTGTTTTCCTCATGTCTATAGGCAGTTATTCTATCAAAGAAGTTGCTCCATCTAATCCAGTTTATGTGACATCATTTGGCTCTACATGAAGTTTACAGTGTTAATTTTAGTTTTTTTTTTTTTGGATGAGAGGATAAAATATTAATCTGATTTATATATTATATTGGAGGAAATTATATTGTATTAGGGATCTTTACACAAATAGCCAGCCGGATTCATTGTTACTTTTCATAGACGATATTTACATATATTATACGTATATTATAAATCAGCCGGCTAATTTAAGTTTAAAAGAGTGAGTGAGCGGCTATTTAGGTTAATTCTTCTTATTATTATATTAAAATAGTAGGTAAAAGTTGTACTAGTTTAATGGTAAAAATGTCCTGTTGGTATTTTATTTTTGAGTATGTTAGCCAAATTGTATTCTTAAAAGTTGTATACAGAAATGGAATGTC
Source organism: Nicotiana glauca (assembly GCA_026770625.1). NCBI lineage: Eukaryota > Viridiplantae > Streptophyta > Magnoliopsida > Solanales > Solanaceae > Nicotiana > Nicotiana glauca. The sequence goes on along the minus strand of MU702486.1, from coordinate 55,964 downwards.
ATCAAGCGTTTTAAATGTCTTTAAATAAAAGGAGTATCATATTGTTTTAAAATTACAAGAGTATCTTATTTGGGACAGATGAGTATGTTTTTTGGTGTTGATTTTGTTTTGCAATTAATTTGGTCAATGTGTTTAGTTGTATGTTTCTTTTTTCTCTTATATTAGATTGAGTAACCAGATGGGTTTGGAAGCAGCAGTGGAGGCAGCTGCAGAGTTCTTGAACAAAGCTGTGAAACCAGTTGTTGTGGGAGGGCCAAAATTGCGTGTTGCAAAGGCATCTGAGGTATTTGTTGAATTGGCGGACGCCAGTGGATATGCTGTTGCAGTGATGCCATCGGCTAAGGGGCTGGTTCCAGAACATCACCCACACTTCATTGGAACTTACTGGGGTGCAGTGAGCACGGCATTCTGTGCTGAAATTGTGGAATCCGCTGATGCTTACTTATTTGCTGGACCTATTTTTAATGACTATAGCTCTGTTGGGTATTCTCTGCTTCTTAAGAAAGAGAAAGCAATCATTGTCCAGCCGGATCGTGTGACTATTGCGAATGGACCTGCATTTGGTTGTGTTCTAATGAAGGATTTCCTTGCTGCGTTGGCCAAGAGGCTAAAGCACAACCCAACTGCATATGAGAATTATCGTAGGATTTATGTTCCAGAGGGGCATCCTCTCAAGTGTGAGCCTAAGGAGGCATTGAGGGTTAATGTTCTCTTTGAGCACATTCAGAGGATGTTGTCTGGTGACACTGCTGTGATTGCTGAGACAGGGGACTCATGGTTCAATTGCCAGAAGCTTAAACTGCCCGAGGGATGCGGGTATGCTCCAAATGACCGAGTGAAATGCCATTTGGTATTTGCGTAAATATTCATCTATATTGACTTGTTACTCTTTGGCTTTCTTTCAGGTATGAGTTCCAGATGCAGTATGGATCTATCGGTTGGTCTGTTGGCGCGACTCTTGGTTATGCTCAAGCAGCACAAGAAAAGAGGGTGATTGCTTTCATTGGTGATGGTAGCTTCCAGGTAAAACAGATTGTTCTATGAACTGAATTCAGCACATCGAATTGGTTGTGTTTATCTATTCCATCGTGCTCTTATCGTTCTGTATTGCAAAATATTCGCAGGTGACTGCTCAGGATATATCAACAATGCTGCGATGCAGGCAGAGGACTATCATTTTCTTGATAAACAATGGTGGTTATACCATTGAAGTTGAGATCCACGACGGACCTTACAATGTGATTAAGAATTGGAATTACACTGGACTAGTTGATGCAATCCACAACGGGGAAGGAAAATGTTGGACAACAAAGGTGAGGGGAATTCTGATACCGAACAATGCCATTCATTTTGAGTTAAAAGATTCTAAAACAATTTATATTGTCATTGTTTCAATTATGCCAGGTTCATTGTGAAGAGGAACTTGTGGAAGCAATTGAAACTGCAACTGAAGCCAAGAAAGATTGCTTGTGTTTCATTGAAGTGATAGTTCACAAGGATGACACCAGCAAAGAGCTGCTTGAATGGGGTTCTAGAGTCTCTGCAGCTAATAGCCGTCCCCCGAATCCTCAGTAAAATTTCCGGATGCTCATAGCTAGTTTCAGATCAGTGAAAAATCTGTTTTCCAAGTTGGCGAGTTCCCACGTTATATCTCATGTTTAATTTCTGGGGTTTGTATCCCGTGAGGGTATTCTGCTAGTATTGCTTGTTCATAAGATTGTCTATATTAGGATTGTTGTCTCTTTCATTTGACAAAGTTTCGCGTGCATGATGTCTCGTTTATGAAACTTTGCAACCTTGTTAATTGATGATAATATTGATTTACGTGAACAGAAGATATGACTGTATGAGCTCTTTTTTCTGGGTGTGTGTACAAGTAATAGGATTAATATCTCGTTATATGGCCGACCTATTCAAGAGCCCAAGTAGAGAAGACATCGTTTCATTGATAGTGCAACTTCTTGGATAGTCTCAGAGACTTTTATGTGGGAAAAAAGAAAAGTGGGAGAAAAGCGTAGCTCGGTGTATGGAGCATTGTGCATGCGAGATAGACAATTATAGATCATAGAGCTATCAATATGGATAGGGTCGGGCTAGCCCAGCCCAGCCCACGTGGGCTTTAGTAATTGACGGGCTGGGCTGGACTGGCCCACAATTTTGATGGGCCTTATAATGGTTAGCTCACCCTAACCCTATGTGGGCTACGGGTCCCTTTGGGCCGGCCTTCATCATTTTACAAACTTAATGTCAAGGACCATGGAACCTGGCACACTTGGACTACACCGCAAGTTAATGGATTCCAGCTGAATGTGAAACTGCTATAGCTTTAGGAGGTAGGAAACCAAACAAGGACCTCTTGTAAAATCCGTAAACTCTTTGAGTTTATGTTGTGACTAGGTTTAGTCATAAGCAAAAGCCTTTGTAACTGTAGAGTGACAAAGTGACTTGTGGTGAGAGCATCACAAGTTAGTGAAAGTCTTTGTAACTAGGAAGTCACAAAGTGGCTTGTGGTAAGAGTACCACAAGTTAGTTGAGTTGAATTCTTTGTAATGGGGTCATTACAAATTGGCTTGTAATAGGTATTTACTAGTTAGTGAAGTTGAAAGCCTACATGTGTAGTTCGTGATTTTTGGTACCTTTGTGTGAGATTTTTCCACGTAAAAATTCCTTGTCTCATTTACTTACAATTTATTAGCATTCACAGTAGAATCTCGTAGAGGACCAGGTACTCTACTATTTTGTGGACTCATACAAACTAACAATTGGTATCAGAGGAGGTTTCTCCTATCAGGCTAACACCTAGGAATGATCCTTATGGCTGCTCCACCAAATTTTGTAGAAGGTCAATCTACATACCGATCACCCAGGTTTAATGGACAATACTATGGGTGGTGGAAAAGAAGAATGCATGATTTTATCATGAGGATTCTGAGTTATGGGATATCATATGCGATGGTCCTTATGTTCCAACAAAGGTAATGGAATAACTTTCATTTTCAATGACAAAACTAGTAAAGAATACACTGACGCAGACAAGAAAGCTGTGGAGAAGAACTTTCGTGCCAAGAAGATTCTAGTCTCTGGAATAGGACATGAAGAATACAATAGAATCTCCGCCTGCGACACTGCCAAGGAGATATGGGAAGCTTGCAAACAACTCATAAAGGAACTACCTAAGTAAAATAGTCCAAAATCGATATGCTCACTACCGAGTATGAACTCTTCAGGATGAAGGACGATGAATCTATTCATGATATGTATACAAGATTCACTTCCATCATAAATGAGTTACACTCACTTGGTGAAACCATTCCTAAAAACAAGCTAGTGAGGAAAATCCTCAGTATTCTGCCTAGCCCATGGAAAATCAAGGTGAATGCTATTACTGAATCAAAGGACTTGCAGGAGCTGACCCCAGAAGAGCTTATTGGAAATCTGAAGACCTATGAGATGAAGAGGAAGATAGACAGTGAAAGAAAAGAACCTGGTACTCAAAGATGATTGCAATGACTCAAGTGATGAAGACGTTGACATAGCTTACTTAACCAAAAGGTTTCAGAAGAAATGGAGAATTGCTAAAAAGGGGAAGCTCTAGCAAACCAAAAAATTATGATCTCCATCATAAGTGTGGAAAGCCTGGACACTTCATCAAAGATTGTCCTCTCCTGAAGCAAAAATTGTCCAAGAACAACCTTGAAAAAGCAGTTAAGAGGAACTTGGTTCCTTTCAAGGACTTCAAAAGAAAAAAATCTGCTAACAATGTGATGAAACAGGATCAATCAGATGATGCTGGTGCTAGTTCCATGATGACAGTTGAAGGCGGGGAAAATGAATATGACTCAACCTTTGCTTTGATGGCCCAATCAGATGATGATGAAGACGATGACAACAAGGAGGTAAATTTCAGGGATGTTCAGAGAAATCTGAAATCCTACTCTCCTAAGAAACATATGTCTTTAACTAGTGTATTGATTGATGTCTATCATAGTCTTTTGGAGGATAGGGTTTCTTGACCGTAGAACTAGGAGAATCTGAACAAACTAGAGATGAGTTAGTGGCTGTAGTTATTGACCATAAGGAAATGATTGAAGAAAGAAATGATTTCCTGGCAGTAATTGCAGACCTAAGGGAAACAATAGAGAGACCAGGGACTAAGCCAAAACATGGAAATTCTGGAAAAGAAAAAGAGATAGCCAGTGTGGAACACATTAGGCTTGAAACTGAGTTGAAAGTTGTGAGAACTAGGATGTGTGCTGAAATTGAAAAAAATAAGAACCTCCAAACTGATCTGGAAAGAGTAAAAAAATGATCTTGAAAAGTTCCTAAAGTGGACCTGGTCCTCAGAAGCTACCACTGCCTTGCACTCTAATAATGGTGGAAAAAGGCAAGGAATAGGGATCCAACGGGAGAAAATTCCCTACAATCCTTACAGCAAGTATGTCACTATCTCTGCTAACTGGCCTTGTACCCAATGTGGGAACAATGGGAACTTCAAAGAAAATTGCCTAGCTAGGGATCAATCTGTTCAGAAAAACAAAGTGTTTGCTGAAAAGGTGATTACAAAAGAGGGACCAGGTTCCACTCACAAAAAACACACATTACCTGCATGGACTAAGAGAGCTCTTATTCATCCTCTTTCTTACTACAAGGGACCCAAACTTGTTTGGGTTCCTAAAACTAACTCTTACTCTCCTTGTGCAGGGAACAGTGCAAAGGAAGCGGTCAATAATGGTTCATGGGCAGTGGGTGTTCAAAGAACATGACTGGGAACACCATGGAGTTTCTTTCACTAAAAGCCATGCAATGAGGGATTGCATCCTTTGGCAATGGGAAAAAAGGGTACATTCTTGGAGTTGGAAAAGTCGGGAAGTCACTCACTCATTCTATTGAAAATGTGTACTATGTCAATGGCCTTAAGTGCAGTCTCTTGAGTGTCTCTCAAATCTATGATAAAGGAAACAAGGTGGAATTCTTGTCCAAAATATGTAGAGTCACTGATCTGGTAACTGGTGACGTGGTACTTGTGGCCAAAAGATACAAGAACATCTATGTTGCTGATTTCGAGTCCTTACAAAGTGGTGATCTGAGTTGTCTGAAAGTTGTTGATGATGATGCTGAACTATGGCATAGAAGATTGGGCCATGCACGTTTTTCTCTTCTGAACAAATTAATTCAGAAGGACCTGGTCCATGGTCTGCCCTTGTCAAAATTCAAGGTGCAAAAGGTCTGTGATGCCTGTGCCAGAGGAAAACATGTGAATTCCTCCTTTAAATCTAAAAGGGATACACCTCAAAGCCACTAAAGCTTCTGCATATGGATCTATGTGGCCCTATGAGAGTGAAAAGTAGAGGATGAAAAAGATACATTTCTGTGATAGTGGATGACTACTCCAGATTTACATGGACTTTGTTTCTCAGAACTAAAGATGAAACCGTTGAAGTGTTTGTGGCTTTTGTGAAGAAAATCCAGGTGAAGATGGAGTCTAGAGTCGCATGCATTAGATCAGATCATGGGACAGAATTTGACAATGTCAAATTTGATGAGTTCTGCAATGAAAATGGAATCACTCACAACTTATCAGCTCCCAGAACTCCCCAGCAAAATGGAGTAGTAGAAAGGAAGAACAGAACTCTGGAAGATATGGCAATAACAATGCTAATCGATAGTGGAATTACAATGAACTTCTGAGCTGAAGTTGTCGATACTGCATGCTACTTGGTGAACAGGTGCATGATCAGATCACTTCTGAACAAAACCCCCTATGAATTGTTGAATGGAAGGAATCCCAAGCTGACTCACCTAAGAACATTTGGGTGCAAATGATATGTTCTCAACAATGGAAAGGATCAGCTTGGTAAATTCAATGCCAAGAGTGATGAAGGAATATTTCTGGGCTACTCTTCTCAAAACAAGGCTTACAAGATATATAATAAGCGGACTCAATGTGTTGAGAAAAGTATTCATGTTATTTTTGATGAGTCTTATCCATCTTGTGAGAAGAGTGCTGAGGAAGATCAAGATGGAGAACTCTTACTAGTCCCTGGTGAAGTCATTGACATGACAAACGGAAAGGCATATATGATGAGTCAAGTAAGAGAGTTGAGTGAAGACAATACTGCCTCATCTTCAATGGAACCAAGTACTTCAATTACAACCACTGAAGCTGAAGAAAGAGTGGTTGATGCAGTTCAGGGAACTCCATTAGCACCTGAGAGAAGAACGCAGGAAAACCAACCAAACGTACCCACATTATCTCAAAATAAACCTCAGACTTCTAACTGGAGACACCAAAGCTCTCATCCGATGGACAACATTATTACTCCTTTAGATTCCGGAGTACAAACCAGGTCAAGAGCCAGAATTTCACTTGCCTTCTCAGCTTTTCTCTCCCAGATAGAACCCAAGAATATCAATGAAGCCTTGAAAGATGCAGATTGGATTACAACCATGCAAGACGAGTTACATCAGTTTGAAAGGAATAATGTTTGTAACCTGGTACCCAAACCCTCAGATCGAACCATTATAGGAACTAGGTGGGTATTCAGAAACAAGATTGATAAACATGGAATTACCACAAGAAACAAGACCAGGCTAGTGGTTCAAGGCTACAATCAGGAGGAAGGGATTGACTATGATGAAACGTTTGCTCCGGTCGCTCGCATGGAAGCTATTAGAATTCTAATCGCTTTCGAATCTCATATGGAATTCACCTTGTTCCAAATGGATGTCAAAAGTGAATTTTTGAATGGAATTCTTAAGGAAGAAGTCTATGTGAAGCAACCTCCAGGGTTTGAATTTCATGAACACCCTGAATATGTTTTAAATTGGACAAAACATTGTACAGGCTAAAACAGGATCCTCGAGCTTGGTATGAAAGGCAGTCAAAGTTCCTTTTGGAAAATGGCTTTAAAAGAGGAAAAATTGACAACACTCTATTCTTAAAGAAACGAGGAAGGAACCTGCTCATTGTTCAGGTCTATGTTGATGAAATCATTTTTGGGGCAACAGCTGATTCTCTATGTGAAGAATTTGCAAAACTCATAGGAAGTGAATTTAAAATGTGCATGATGAGGGAACTGAACTTCTTTTTGGGTCTTCAAGTAAAATAGTCCCCAAAAGGTATATTCATTTGTCAGCAAAAATACATCAGGGAGCTCTTGAAGAGGTTTGACATGGAAGTATCAAAGTTAATAGACACTCCCATTGCTACGGCCAGTCGACTGGACATGGATGAAACTGGGTCTCATGTGAATCAAACCATATATAGAGGCATTATTGGGTCTCTTCTCTATCTCACTGCCAGCAGACCTGATATTGTCTTTAGTGTGGGGCTATGTGCAAGGTTTTAATCAAATCCTAAGGAATCTCATTTCAAGGCTGCCAAAAGAATACTGAGATATCTTAAAGGAACACAGGACCTGGTTCTGTATTATCCCTCAGGTGACAGTTTTAATCTCATTGATTATGCTGATGCAGACTATGCAGTATATATCTTGTGGACAGGAAAAGCACTTCTGGATCGGATCACTTCCTAGGTTCATGTCTTATCTCTTGGGGCACAAGGAAGCAAAACTCAGTGGCTCTTTCAACAACTGAATCAGAATATATAGCCGCAGCATCCTGCTGTGCTCAACTTTTATGGATTAAGCAGCAACTGGAGGACTTTGGGGTACTCACTAGGAGTGTGCCCCTTCTATGTGATAATACCAGTGCACTCAACATGGCCAAGAATCCAGTTCAACACAAAAGGACAAAGCATATTGATGTGAGGCATCACTTTTTGAGGGACAATGTGGAGAAATGGCTGATATGTATGAAGTTCTGTAGCACAGAAGACCAAATTATAGACATCTTCATCAAGGTATTAAGTAGCGAACAATTTGAAAGAAACAGAGTGAAGTTGGGGCTTTTAAAGCCCAATTGAGAACCTGATTCCTCATTGTTGGCTATGAAAATCACCTTCAAGAAAAACTGCTAGAAGTGTTTTCTGGCCATGTCTAACTCACTTTAATACTATTGCAGGTAAACACACATGTTGAGTATAGAAGTTGTAAATGCAGTGCATGAATGATAAACGAGGATTAATATTTTCAAATAACAGGCCAAGAACCTGGTTCTTGTACCAAAGGTTAGTAGTTCTGTGTAGTCTTTAATACGCGTCTTAAAAAGGTACAAAACACAACTGCCATGTCATTCAACTTTTCAGATCTTGCTGTCACATCTCTTCACTTCAAATCATTCCATCTCCCTCTGAAGCATTGCACTTCTCCACTCCCAACTGCCATTTCAGAACCATTCCTCATATCTCTCTCTTCATAATTATCTTCTCCTAATAAAAACCCCTTTTTGTTCTCCACAAACCATAAGTCCTCCATTAGAACTTCCCAAAGCATCTTCACACCGTCTTTCCAATGGATGAGATAAACTCCGACCCCTCTGCCTCAGTCATACCTACTACTGATAAACCTATGGAGAATTTCGTCCCTACTGAGCCTTCTTTACCCACTATTACCCTTCCCGCTAAAATCACACCTCACTCAGATTCCCCATCTCTCTCTAATTCAAAAACCCCTAAAAATTGTTGATGTGTCCTCTCCATCTTCTGAGGATCCCACTAGTCAAAGACCAAGTGGAGAACAAGGTCAAAACCCTAAGGTCACAGAGGGTTCCGCCATTGTTGCTATCGATTCAGTGGTGGCAGTAGTGCCCATTGAGGAAGAAAATGTTGTAACCGTCTTTGTGGTGTCTGCTGATGGTATACTGTATGAGATTGTCTCTCAGAAAAATAAGGTACAAGGTGTGAGGGACGAAGGGGCCATTGTAACAGCTGAAGGCGCTGCACTAGCAGAAGCTACTGGGACCTCACATGAGGAACCTAATTCCTCTCCGGAGGACCCATGTCAAGGTTCTCATGCCCAAGATAATTCTGCTCCTGCATTTGTTGTTGTGCCTTTGGACATACAGGTACTTGAGATGAGGTCCAGTGATGAGGAGGACCTAGAGAACGTGGCTCTTGATGCGTTCATAGTTAAGCAGAGAGTTTTGTCCACTCCTGAGTCCTCCACCAAACGACCTACTACCAGGTTGCAAGCTAAGGAGTCCTACGACTCTGCCCTTCAAAAGAGCAAAAAAAGTAGTAACAAAGAAAAGGAGGAAACTGGTGAAAGATGGAATGCCCGTAAGTGATAAAGGGATTCCTGTCGTAGAGGTGGAAGAGGAAACACCAGATGAGCCTGGTTCACTGGTTAGACGGTCTCAGAAAAAGAAGCAGCCTGCTTCAATAGAGAAGGGGTCAACCTTTAGGTCCAAGTTGAAGGAGGTGGTGAGTGAGTTCTCAATGTCTGATGAGGATGTGTTAAAGGGAAATTAAATGGTGAGAAGTTCGGCAAACGCAAGTCTGAAATTGTTGAGGAACCTGGTTCTATGAAGAGGATGAGAAGTGAAGTCAACCTTGGCTCAGAACTCTTGAGGCATCAAAAAGTTCTGTTGGGTCGTACGTTTGACCCAGCAATCTCTGAGATGGCTGGTATGCGCCAAATTCTTGAAATGATTGAGTTTCAACACTGGGCGCATTTATTCCAAATAGATGCACCTAAGGTATATGAAGATGAGGTACAAAGTTTCTTTGCTAGACTCTTTCCAGTTGAGACCGACCACATATGTGCTTTGGTGAATGGAGTAGATATCGTGTTCGATGTCAGGTTGCTTGGAGAAATTCTTAAAGTTCCTATAGCTGGGGTGTCCAGTATAAAGGATGTGTGTCAATTTAACTTCAGAAATGTCGTGGTAAAATACAATGCAAACCAAAAGGGGGACCAGATCCATAAGAAAGTGTTACTTCCTATATTGCCTCGAGCTGAGAGGAGGTCTGTGACCTCTAAGTCTGACTTGTTCTTGATGGAGCAACTGGATAGCTGTACTCCTGTGAGTCTGCATGCTATTATGATTGAACACATGCAAAAGGTCTCCACCTTCAAAGATGATAATCATGGCCTTCCCTATAGGTTCTTGCTTACGCGAGTGTTTAAATTCTTTGAGGTGCCATTGGGGACAGGCAAGGTGAGGACTAAAAAACAGACATTCTCATAGACTATATTGGAAGAATGCGAGTGCCTAGAGAAGAATGAGGGAGTAGGAAGTATATCAACCGTCTCACAGCTAATTAATGCTCATAATAGTTCAATTGAGGAGATTCGTCAGTTGAAGTCTAGGAATGCTATCCTGGAAGGTCAGCAAGCCCAAAGAGCCCCGACGTCAAATGATGAAGTAGCTCGTTTGGCAAAGGAGAATGTTGATCTTAGGGCGCAAGTAGGGAACCTGAAAGCAGAACTGCTCAATGAGAAAAAGTCGGTCAATGCCCGAATAGACCTTGTTCTCTAAACACTTGTTGCTGCCTCCAAGCCCTATACTCCTAGTGCCCCTTAAGTACCCCTTCAGTGATCAGATTCTGGAAATGTTCTTTAAGTTTTTTTTTTCTTTCTTGTGTTGGCAGATGTTTTTGTTTTCATTTTTTTGATGTGGTTTGGGATGAAACAGTATTTCTCCCGTTTTAACGGTCCAATGTTGTCTTTGCTTCTTCAAGCAAAGATATATTAAATTTTATTAATATAAAATCTATCCTCTTTTATTATATCCTTGCTTTAATTCTATGTTTCTCATCTCTATCATGTTTGTGTGCACATATGTGGCATGAGTTAGCTCGGGTAGACTTCTTTTTGTTGTTCATCTGTCTGTGTATTTTTAATGATTTCAAAAGGGGGAATATAACAAGGAATGCTTAAAGTCAGGGGGAACTTGTGTTGGAATGCATAAAGTCAGGGGGAACTTGTGTTGGAATGCATAAAGTCAGGGGGAACTTGTGTTCTTCTGTTACTTAATCTAGTTCTCAATGCTTTAAATCCTCGTTATCAATGTTAAGTTTGTCATCATCAAAAAGGGAAAAATGATAGGTTTTCAATGTCTTTGCCTTTTGTTTTGATGATTTGACAAACTTAATGTCAAGGACCACATGTGAAATTGCTATAGTTCAGGAGATAGGAGACCAAACAAGGACTTGATACCCTTGTGGTTCCCTCATAGCAGTACAAAGTCAATTGGACACAGCTGGAAACGAAGTGACCGCCTGCACTGCTTCTGCCGCACTGCACTGTCACTTCTTCTGCTGCACTGCACTATTTTCAACTCCCACTCATTCCTTGACCAACTAAAGTACTCACATCATTTCAAGTGATGTCATCAAGGTGTACCAACAATGAGTTTATATTAAAACATCACTTGAATATTTCAGTTTCTCATTCAAGCCTTTTGCAAAAACAGAGAAATCAATTTTCACGAGCTTGAAGAACAAAGTTGAACGCTAATACGGACCATTTTCTAAAGTCAGTATTTTGTTGTCCTTAGTTGAGTTGTAACTTTGTGATTGTACTTATTGTATCTCCTAAACTGCTTAGCTAGAAGCGTTGATTAGGAATCCTCTTGTAAAATCCGTAAACTCTTTGAGTTTATGTTGTGACTAGGTTTAGTCATAAGCAAAAGCCTTTGTAACTGTAGAGTGACAAAGTGGCTTGTCGTGAGAGCATCACAAGTTAGTGATAGTTTTTGTAACTAGGGAGTCACAAAGTGGCTTGTGTAAGAGTACCACAAGTTAGTTGAGTTGAATTCTTTGTAATGGGGTCATTACAAAGTGGCTTGTAATAGGTGTTTACAAGTTAGTGAAGTTGAAAGCCTACAGGTGTAGGTCGTGGTTTTTGGTCCCATTGTGTGAGATTTTTCCACGTAAAAATACCTTGTCTCATTTACTTATAGTTTATTAGCATTCTCAGTAGAATCTCATAGAGGACCAGGTACTCTACTGTATGGTGGACTCATACAAACTAACACAAATATTTAAGTTAAAAAAATCTTATTGAAAAAATTTCACAAAACTTAATACTTATGTTGTTCCAATATACCACAATAAAAACTAAAAAGGTGAAAAACAAGACTATATTCCATTCACCAAAAGGCAAAACTCAAAACAAACTATCCAAGAGAACGTCCATGACGCTTATGGGATTTCCAACACATCATCTTCATCAAACACATTTGAATCCGCTTGTGAGAAGGTTGTCTTAACATCTTCACTTTCATCTACATCTACAATTCGTATGCAATATTAATTAGTTAAATATTAAAAAAAATTAAAATTTTAAAATTAATTAACGTTTTAAGACTTTGGTCGTTTAATATGATGAACTTAATAAAATTTAATCTTGGGATATACTTCTTGACATTTTTTATGTCATATAATTTTTATATTTTATATATTTTTATTAGGCCCACAGGCCCGCCCAGCCCAACCTCAGTCAAGCCTCACAGGTCACAGGCTTACTCGGGTTGGGCTTAAAAGCTTCATTTTTAAATGGGCTTCAAAAATTCTAGTCCAGCCCTACTAAATTACGAGCCGGGCTAGCCCAACGGGCTAAGCCCATATTGACGGCTCTAATAGATCACACGAAAATAATTTTAATGCTGCACAAAGGCTCTCCTTTCTTTCTGTGGGAGTAAGTTGAAAAATTATAATTGAAAATATTCACAATTATAGATTACCCTATCATTGCTGGGGGAAAGCTGAAAGATATAATAGGAAATATTGACAGTAGTGTAACCTCAATTTTTTCTAAAACACGATTGCAGCTCCCTCTATATTTGTGTAATCATAGATATGCTTGTTCCGCTTTCATATATCAGATCAACTACTCTTCTAACTCAGTAATTATTTGGAAGAAGAAATATTTAGAGTGCAATGTGTAGATCCTCAATCACCAATTCCTTACCAATATAAATAAATATTACTGATATATGTATGTTGTGAAGCTTAAGGTTTTATCTATTGCTAGTATACTACAACTATATATAAACTATAAGTATAAAATCCAGACAGATAATACTCAATTTTTGTATACTGAGCAATATACAATAAACAAAAGGATGTTTTCAGTGTATTCATCAAATAGGAGTTTTGACTTTAACCTTGAATGATATTCATGCTCAGGGTAGATATTCTCTAGATTCTCACGGATTGAATTTCTGATGGATTTTCTCTTTGCTTTTACATTATTTCTTGGCTGATAATTTTTTTTCTTTTGCATCTTAGGTTAACAAATAGAATTAAGTTTAGCTATAATCATTATTTATTAAGCAAAAATTTTATTATTATGTAATAAAGTCTTAATTAAATTTTATACATTTTATTATATGCTTTAGAGGTTATATGTTTAGTATATAAAAATTATCTTAATTAGCCTATGTCGCCTTAATGTATGGCAATTCAAAATCTTGAAGAGGCCAAACATACAAAGTTTACTAGCCGTTTAACTTTGTGTGAACTTTTCTTCCACAACTTTGAAAAGAATTCCATTTTACAACTTTTTCCAAGAATGCATAGCCATAACTTTTCAAGAATCCATAAACCATCATTACTATTTTTCCAAGAGTTGATAAAACTTCATACTTTTCATTCCAAGAATCGATACCTCTCCATACTTTATATTAAGTTTGTTGGGCAATCGGGAAGATATTTATTACAGATATATAGAGGCACGAGGAATCAAAGATGTCAGACCATTTAAGTATGATTCTCGAGTGTATTTTGATGATTATTCTTTCCCTCTTGATACTAAAAGAGTAGTCCTAAGGTCTGTCTTATCAAAGTATTAGTGGTTCTTGTATTGTTCAGTCATTGTCTGTGTTTTTTCTTTCAATGGTCCACCAATGTCAGCACAATCCTTTATGGTTTTCGTCGGAGGGTGTTCTATGCAACAATGACAATGCAACACAACTTCCCCATTTTAGCATTAATTTTCTTGAGTACATCCCCTCTGAGTTCGTCGAAAAAATAATTTTATACATTGTGACCAAGAGAGTTAGATATCTTAGGGTTGCGATTCAGGGTTCTCCATTGATCATCCCATTGGGATGGCAATTGGGGCAGGACAGGGCGGAGCATAAATAACCTTAAATGGGGCGGGGCAGGGGAAGAATTTAATAGGACAGGGCGGGGCGGGGCAGGGCAAATTGTTATTTTTAAAATTTTTTAATAGGGCAGGGCAGGGTACTGGACAGTAGGGAAAGCAAGGATAGCAGTTTCATCTATTACTTATGGGAGATCAATATAATGTGCATGTCATTTTAAAACTGTAATCGATGTCCTCTGGGATCGTTAAATGTCATTAAATAACTTATTAAGTAAATCATTTTCTTAGTAGCCTGCATTCATCTTGAACTTTCTTAGTCCAGACCTTAGGTGACTGTAGTTGTATGGTATATGTTTTTGACTTGTATGTTTCATCAACTTCTAAGTTTTCTATATTTTCTTTGTCAAATTAATACATGTTAACTTTAATTTATAGTTTCATATTTAAACTGAAGTAGTTTTTATAGACCCGTCAAATAAATTTTATAGCTTGTTAGAAGAAGATCACGAAGTATATCTGTTTTTCAATCAATAGGATTAAAATCTGTGTAAACTATATTAATATTTGATATTTTTAAAAACGAACTAATAGGGACACTTCTCCATAATAGGAAAAAAAGCATTAATGCATAAATATAATATTACAAATTAGAAAAAAATAAATACAAGAAAGCCTTAACGGGGCAGGGCTGGGCGGGGCGGGGCAAAATTTAAAAAATGCTAAATAGGGCAGGGTAGGGCGGGTCAAAATATTAGATAGTCAAGTTTTGCCCTGCCCCGCCCTAACCTGCCCTGTCCTATTTGACACACCTACATTCCAAGTTAGTTGGAGAGCATCTCTGATACCTGAAACTTGAATAACCAACTTAGAGAAGAAGTCTTTGGATTTATAATCGATGGCAAATTCCAATGTTGATACATCTTATCCTCTTTTTGGAGTCACTTAAGGTATTTATTTTTATCTTTTTGCCTTAATAGATTTGTTGGTGTTATGTGTCTCTAAGGGTCTGACACCAACAATGCAAGTCTGGAAGGTAAAGTATGCTTTAAGTGAAGGTTGTATCAGCAAAATAGTAGAAAGACTTCTAGATATAAAAACTCTGAGGATCATGAAAATATGCAAGGGGTGTTTCATGCCTTGATGCGGTATTCTATTAGTTGCGCTAAAGTCTTTGGATTTACTAAAACTCAAGACTTCAGTATAACTAATAGAATAACGATAAGGAGGTATTGGGACGAAAAGTATAATGGAGGATAAATGTAAACTATTGACAATAGTATAAGGATAAATCTGACCCTTTTCATGAAAGTTGATCCTGTTTAATGCTCTGATATTCATTGAAACTTGCTACCTAGATCTTGGGTATTTAAGAAACTCTACATCTAGATTTCAATTAGATATTGTAGCTAAGAGCTGAATGAGTTCTTATGGAATCAATCCTCTTCTTGCTTAGTCAAATTTCTGCTTTATGTTTGTGTTATCTCAACATTTAGAATTTTTTTGGAGTAGAGTTGAATGATGTTTTAGATAAGTGCTTTCTGAAAAGAAAATTTGTTCGAATGAGCCTGAACAGTTAAATTTAACTCTCTAAAAGCGTATTGTACTGAATTAAAAATTAAAGTATTTCAAGTGGATAACTATTCCTTAAAAATGTAAGATTACCATGTAGAAAAAATTTAAGGACACTGATCTTTGACAGTATATGAAATAAATAATAAAGGTATGCTCTATATTAAACCTCAAGTTAGCAAAATAACGATCTTTACTCGAAGTCAATAATGGTATCAGACTTGAGCTATGAGTGCTTAAGAAAAATAAATATCACTACTTACACATAATCATCAAGGTATTGACATAAGCTTTATTAGCCAACACATTATAGACTTTGTACTATCCTACTTTTCATGAGTGTTTTTTTGAATGAGCCCAATTCTCATAGGAAGCAGCCTAAATCCACACTCACATAGGTGAACTCTGTCAAAGGTACTTCTGTAACTCCAACACCCTGCTCATACGAGCTATATTTTTATTAAGAGTTCATAGACTCAACATCCACAAATCGTTGCAGGATAAATGCACTCACACTGTAGGTAGGGAATATAAAACTATATTAGTGCATCTAAAAATAGGTCGTAATGTTATTTATTCTTCCCATTAAACCTGGTTATAGGATCTGTACTCCATAGGTTAAGTTTCTTCATATACCACTTATGAATTTATGGGCTTCAACTCCATTCCGCTCGATATGCTCCAGATCTTTTATCTTGCTAAGACGTTGATCAGTGGATTTGTAAGATTATTACAATATTTAACATAATCAACATTAAAAACTTGTTAAATATGATCTCACAGTACTGTATTTTCTTCTAATGAGTCTGGATTTAATGTTGTAATAACGATTTTATACTCTATCAATTGTAATGGTGCTATCATAATGAATTAATATAGGAAAATATAATTTTCCAAACAAGGTATTTAAGAAAAATCTATCAATCAGTTCTCTTCTTCACTGAAGCTAAAGCAATTAGTTCTGACTCGACAGTAAAGTTAGCAATAATTACGTTTCTTTATTTCAATAAATAGTATCACCCCAAAGTAAAAGTATAACTAGTAGTTAAGTAGGATTCACTATTCCAATCTGCATCACAAAAGCCTTCGAACAGAATATTTTATAAAATAAGTCATAGATTTTGGCACCAAGTAGATATCTTATAACTCTCGTTATGGCATAACATCAATGTTCATTACCTTGCTTGTAAATTTGCTAACTACTCCAACTGCATATGCAATATATATCATGTCAGATGCAATCAGTCACATATCTCAATGGCCAAATACATATACAACCCATCCAACTTGGTACCATTTTTTATTTTGGCACTTTATCTCTACCTTGTTCTATTTTGGCCCTCCAACTCTACTTCTTATGTTCCACTTTAACACAAAAGCTGAAACTAGTGTAAAAAATATAGTGCGTGTGTATACACAAATCTAAGGTGTAATAAATATTCAATTAAATATTGCCACCTGATTTTTTCATCCATGTCAAACGGGTCAATACTAAAATACCTGAACCCGACCGTATTTTTGTAGGTTTATTTCATCTAAATGGGCCAAATATAAAATCGGTAGATGAAAGCTTTGAAACTTAGAGAATGAAGATGGGGCAACAGTGGATGAAAAAATATGGTCGGGCTTAGATATTTTAGTATTGACCCATTTGACATGGATGAAAAAACTAGGTGGAAATATTTAATTGGATATTTATTACACCTCAGATTTGTGTGTACACACGCGCTATATTTTTTGTACTGATTTCGGTTTTTGTGTTAAAGTAAATATAAGAAATAGAGTTGGAGGGCCAAAATGGAACATATAAAATAGAGTTGGATGGCTAAAATAGAACAAAATAAAAATAAAGTGCCAAAATAAAAAATGGTGCCAAATTGGATGGATTCTATATATGTATTTGGCATATCTCAATTAATCTTCTAATTAAGCTAATATGTTTCTTTTGATTTATCACATCATTTTCATTTTGAACAAGAAATGAGTGAACATTTGAATCAATATGAGTTACGACAAGCTTGCAATCATTAAAATTCTATTTTTTCAGGATTTTCGATCAAAGATGTACATTAGACAATTAGTAAACAAATGAAAATTTTTCCAATTTTTTGTTTGTTACCCATTACTCAGCATATACTCTTCTTACTCTTATATGTATGTGTGTGTATATTTTCTAAATTCACCTTAAATAAGAGAAAATAAAATTACCTTGTTAATAAAGTGGAGAAAGAACAATGTATTGCAAGGCATCAAAATATGCTTTGGGAATGGGAAAGGTTTCAGATCTAACCCTTATGTGATTACATGCATTAGTTATATAAGGGGTGTCAAATAGGCGGGTTGAGCTGAATTTGGACAGGTCACGATGGGTTAGGTTAATAAATGGGTCATTATCCAACCCAACCCAACCCAAAGTGTACTTAGGTTAAGGTGAGCTCAATAATGGGTCAAAGCCCAACCCGCCCAACTTGAATCATGTTTTAGAACCATGTTCATCCTGCGTAAAAAAATCTTTTACCTTAAAGTGTGTAAGTCAAAAAATATTTTGCGATTGGGAAGGAGAGGAGGGGGGGATGGGTTAGGTTGGGGTGGGTGGGTGGTACAGAAAAACGAAAAAATAGAAAACAGAAAATTAAAAATACAAAAAAAAAGTAAAAAAAAAAAAATTGAGGGGGTTAGCGTACTGAGGGGGGAGGGTTGAGGGTAGGCTATAGGGTGGGTAGTGCAGAAAAATAAAAAAATAAAAAATAAAAAATACAAAAAAAATTGAGGGGATTAGCAGTGGGGGG
>MU702486.1:25573-36797 GCA_026770625.1 Nicotiana glauca | reverse complement strand
GGTTTGCGCGGGGGAGGGGGGAGGGGGAGGGGAGGGGCTAAGGTGGGTGGGTAGTGCATAAAAATAAAAAAAAAATACAAAAAATTGACAATACGAAAAAAGGTAAAAAAAAATAATTTTGAGGGGGTTTGGGGGGGGTGTAGGGGCTAGGGTAAATAGGTGGTGCAGAAAAATAAAAAAATATTTTCTATAGATATAGCAAATTATTTATTTATGGTCACTTCCTACCGTTAAGCCTTTAAATACGTTGTGAAATATTTTTCTCTCTCCTGCTTTCTATTCTTTCTCTCATACTAACACCGTATAGTATGCAACTTTGCTAAACCCACGATCTCTCTCCACTATATCTCTCCAAACCAGTATCTTCCCCACGAATACAACCACCATTATCAATTGAATCATCTCCATTTTCTCTCTCAAATTTGAGCGCTTATGGATTGGTTCCACAAACAACATTTGATGCCAATTTACTCCGTCAAAGATATGGTGCCTTCCTTTGGGACTATGCTATGTGGAAGATAGACGTCGATGGCATAAGCGACAATGAAGCACCCGCAAAGATTGTTAGACGAATGATAGTGTTTAGCGTGAAAATGGTAACGACAATTAAATTTGTTGATGGGACTCCAAAAATACGAGATCTATTTTATGCTAGTTGTTAAGCATTTGATGCTATATGTGTGGGACTTAACGCGAAATAAGAGTTAAGGATACAATGATAATCGAACCGATAGGCTAACAATCGGGTCTCGAGCTGGTCGATTCGGGGGCCTCGAGGTTGATTCCATAGCTTAGTTGTGAGCTATCGAGGGTGACCGGGGTAGGGTTAATAGTTGTAAGATAATTAATGAAGGCTTTTTACGGCCAATGATAAGCAATAAATGAAGAACAATAATGAAGATAACAAATGGAAGCAATAATATCAAGAAAATATGTTAGAGAGCAAAGAGGATGTTCTTGTATATTTTGTATGGGGAAAATGAAGCAACAGACTTTACAAAGTGATAAGGGTCCCATTTATATAGGAGTGAAAATCCCAACATAGTACAAAATACATTAATTAGAAAGATATGGCAATGGGACAGCTAGATATGACACCCTGACTCGCGTTTAGAGTAGACTTGCAGGCTCTGTCAGTCCTGGCCGTGTACCTTGGGAACTCCCCATTTCTACCATGGTCGTGGTCAACATTGCCCCAAGGCCGGGCGTCGACAGACCTCGAGGGAGGAAACTCGACCAAGGCCTGGTAGTCTCGAGTCTTCAAGATGATCTTCTGAGGTTCCTCGATAACTAGAAATTGGACCCTCTGATTTTATGGTATAAAAATAGTCCCCGCATTTCTTAGAGAAGAGCGATAATAAACGATCTTGACATCCGACTCTTCGGACTTCTAGTGATCATCAGTGCAAGCCTCCGTGATTACCAAAACGTCCCGTCGTTTATCTTCCTCAAGATCATTCAAAGCATTGTGGTTTCTCATTCTTTAAAGTCATAATGTCGTCGCCGGTTCAGCTCCCAAGGACGCATTAAATGCGCCTGCCGTTACACCTTTCGAGGGTGATAATGGCATCGTCGGTTATGCTTCCTCCTTTTCTATAAATGGGAGCCTCCTGGGGTCAACCTTTCATCCAAGTATCTTCCCGTATACATCCATTCTTCTCTTCTTACTATCCTTATTCATTGTCGTTCACCATGTTTGAGGTCCATGGCCTCAAGATTGTACGGCGGCATTTCTATCAGCCATGCCACGGCCTATCTTCTAGACTTTCTCTGGTCGAGCGAGATTATGCCATTTTGTTGTTGTTGTTATTGTTTTTGCTGTCATCGTTGGTTCGGGACGACGAAGAAGGGATCGATTTCTCCTAACTCAGGGAAATATTTGGACTCTCCACCAATGCTCAGGAGGGAGATCGGACTATACACCGCTGCTCACCTCCTTTGATTACCCGGTGCGGCGCCTCACTCCATTTGCTTTCCGTGGAGTGAGGTGGTACTATCTACTAACTGTTGCATCCCACACAGGGGCAACGTCCCAAGAAGTGGCTTTACAGTAGTAGCCTGGCAAAATCCATACTAGCCAGATTTTTCACCCAGCCACTTCTTCGTCCTTTTTCGCCTCTTCCGCGTCACTTTGCTCTTCTCTATCGCTTTCCTCTTCGTCATCTCCCCTTTTAAAGATGCCATTTTGGAGGATCGAGATAAGACTCCGGATGGGATGGTTCTTGGAAGATATTGTCTTTGAGGACGTATGCCCGAGGAGATGATGCCCGAAGATGTTGCTGCCGAGGATGCACCTTTGAAAGTAGGCTAGGCTCTTAGGCTTTTACTATATGTATACCTTCTTGCTTCTTTGTTTCTTTGTAAAGACCCCTTGTGGGATTTTGTAATCATATGTAAGGAAACCTCGTGGGCTTTTGTAATCGAAATCTCTTTCTATGAATACAAAGAAGTTTTTTCAATATTGCCTTTGATGTTTGTTGTATTCCCTTTTATTTATGTTTATGGAGATTCTGAATGTATGACTCTACCGGTTGCTGCCGATGTCAAACCTAGAAGCGAGTGTCTTTTCTATCCTTTGGCTGATTAATATGGCATCCTGCGGAACCATTTGCGGTCCCTTGGATTGAGCCTAGATTGGACCGATAAGCTCGAGTCATCGGGACCCTTACTTCAAGTCGAATGAAAGTAACACTTCGAGCCTTGAAACTGTGATTTATCATTTAGTGGAGGATCGAGAGCAGTCCCCGAGTGGAGGTTCGTTTAAATCTGTACCACCTGGAAGCTTGCTTTGAACTTAGTGTAGATAGCCTTAAGGCATTGTTGATAGACCCTGGAAGAGGGTTTGTCTGAACTCAGATGGTACCCCGAGGCCAAGCCCATATGGGTTGAGTTTAAGCGCTTATTTCCTTGGAGCCTAACTTCTTTTTTATGGAGGTCCTCGAGGTCGGGTACCACCTTGGGACTGGCGAATCTTAGAACTTTACTTATTCTTACTGGAGATCCTCGAGGTCGGGTACCACCTTGGGACTTGCAAAGGTGTTATTGGCTTCCTGGAGCCTAACCTTTTTCTTGCTGGAGATCCTTGAGGTCGGGTACCACCTCGGGACTGACGATGATGTTATTAGCTTCCTGGAGCCTGACTTCTTCTTACTGGAGATCCTTGAGGTCGGGTACCACCTCGGTACTTGCGAAGGTGTAATTAGCTTCCTGGAGCCTAACCATTTTCCTGCTGGAGATCCTCGAGGTCGGGTACCACCTCGGGACTGGCGATGATGTTATTGGCTTCCTGGAGCCTTACTTCTTCTTGATGGAGATCCTCGAGGTCTGGTACCACCCGGGACTTATGACGATGTAGTTGGCTTTTTGGGCAGGCGGATCATTGGCATTTTTTCCACATTTAAATAGGTTTGTTTCTGCTCTTTCGGATCTCCTACCATTTTAAGTAGTTGCCCTTCTTTTTCTGCATTACGTCTTTCATTACTTAAGTACTAACGTACTTGCACAGATTCCCACTTTAGTTCTCTAACTTTTCCATAGTTATGGCTCCTACGTCAGGGTCTGTCCGATAGGGAAGGGAGAGCACCGCCTCTGGCATTCGGGACCGACGAGAGTACATCTTGAAGACTACTTCTTCGATAAGAGAAGAGCATCTTGAGTTAGTGAGAAAATACTGCGGATGGGGGGAGAAAGTGGTGTTACATACATTTTCCCCGAGTGAGGGCATCACGGATCATGCTGGTGGATTCTTGAATGTGTTCGCGTATCCTTTCACACTGGCCCCCCTTGATAGGGTTGCGCTTGACTTTTGCCTAAAGTATCGAGTTACCTTGGAGCAGATCTACCCATCATTTTGGAACAGTGTTGATGATGAGATTTTTCACGGAGAAGGCGGGGCTTGAACTCACGCTTAGTAATCTTATTAGGTTGTACCGACCCTTTCATCACCGAGGTATGTTAACCTTGCGATGTCAATCGACCACGCCCTTCGTTGTTGATAATGAGAAATATGGAGATCGGGAGTGGGTGAGTCGCTTCGTCCAAGTACGGACCGCTGACATTATCCCTGTGGAGCTTATGTCATTCCCTGAGGAATGGAACTATACATGTAAGTTGTGCATTTCGTGCCTTCTCGTTTTGCCTATGGTGAAAACTGGTTTCGTAACCGCACCCTCTTTTCTTTTTTTGCAGCGGTTTTATAGGCACCGGGCGACGTTCCTGATTTGTCGGATTGGGTCCGAAAGTTGGCGACCGAATCGACTTGTGATGAGCGCAAGTGGTGAACTTTGTCCCGAGGCGGATGGGAAGCAAAATATCATGGTGAGTGTTGCGCTATTCTTTCCTCTCCCTTCGTTCATTCGGAGAGTCATTTTCCCTTTATACATATTAAACTTTCCGTTGTAGGCATCAGAGAGCCTTTCGAGGTGAGGTCGCACTCTTCTGGAAATGGGGAAGGGTTGTCAGCTTCCGTCCTAAAGGACAACAACAATAAGTGAGAGATGTTTTTACAGGGCGATGGCACTCAAAGCACGACAAAACAAGATCAGAGCTTCGGAGCGGAAGCTTTGTCCTAGCCTGCCGCATCCGTAGTTCCTAGTTCTGGAAAGAGGGTTTCTCCATTGCTGTCGCATTCTTTTTCTGTCGGCAGTACTTCGAGGGATACTAGAGACTCGAGGTCACATATACCGAGCGATCGTGCCTCGATCGGAGTTGACCCTTTCAGAGCTGAGGGAACTAGATTGGCAGGTGTGCGCTCGGCCTTCGAGGAAGCCCGACGGCTTCACTTTGTGGTGAGTTTTGGCACAGACCTTTCGAGCTTCATGCCTTCCCTTCCTTATAGAATTTTCTTTTGTAGGCCTTCGGCAAGCTTAAGTCCGGGCTACTTCATCATGAAGCTGGGCTGTAGAAAGCTCTGGATGAGGAGAGATCCCTTAGGCTCTTTTGCGATAAAAAGGAGGTCAAGTTGGTATTCTTGAGGTATGAGGTGGGCCGAAGATTGAATTATGAGAGCTACTTGAAGGAGCATGTAATTTTATATTCCGAGTGAGCGTGCATTCTGCCTTCTAGTTTTCGAGGATAACACTTCATTTATTTCAGTTGCAGAAAAATACGAAGGCCCTGGAGCGCCTTCGAGATGAAGCTGGCCGAGGCAGGCGTGAGCATGATGAGCTAAAAGCTCA
This sequence comes from Nicotiana glauca, assembly GCA_026770625.1. Classification (NCBI taxonomy): domain Eukaryota; kingdom Viridiplantae; phylum Streptophyta; class Magnoliopsida; order Solanales; family Solanaceae; genus Nicotiana; species Nicotiana glauca. The sequence continues at coordinate 31,620 of MU702486.1, read as the reverse complement.
GGCGAAGGCGAAGGCTATAGAGGGGAAGGGCGCTCTGGTTAAAGTTCCCGCTTTTGAGGCTCAACTTCGCTTGGCTCGTGACAACTCTTCGGTTCAAACAGATATGATTGCGAAGCTTGAGTCCGAACTTTCGAAGGTCAGGGCCAAGATTGTTGATGCCCGGGCTGAAGCCGTAATGAGCCGAGCTAAAGCTGACCAGGAGATGGCGATTTATTTAAAGTATGCCACCGATGCTCAAGCTGAGCTGAGAAGGATCCTCGACCTCGAAGGGAAGATTGAAGAATATGCTTGCTGCAAGTCTCGAAGAAAGACCCTTGACGAGATTCGTGTTAGAGGTTTCGACCTCTCGGAAGAGTTGGCGCGAGTGAGGGCGGATGAGCATGATGCTCGATTACTTTTTCCCGATGCTGAAGAAAGTAAAGATGAGGATGGCAGGCCGTAGCCCCCGAGGGGGCGTAGATTTTTCCATCTGTATGTAGCATTTTCATAGCATGTTTGTAGATGGAGATTGCGTTTTTTCGCATATGTGTATAAAAGAAAACCTTGCAGCATTATTTCTTTTGTATCTCTTTCTGTCTTGAATTTGGCCAGGTGAACTGTTCTTTGAGTCGGTAGGAATCCTTAGAGTCATGATATGGCCCTGGGGCACATTAGGCTGGCCCGTAGGCTCCTACGCGCTTGGTCGATGCGACTTTTATGTGGGCTGGCAACAATGGCTCTTACGCCTTGGACCGATGCGGCCTTTTAGTGTGGGCTGGGAATAATGGCTCTTACGCCTTGCTCTTAGGAATATTTAGTTATCTATTTTGGGTTCAGTCTCTGAATTAGGTTATGACTCGAGCTCATTCGACCCTCAAGTTTCGGATTTGTGTGGGCTGGCGACAATGGCTCTTACGCCTTTGATCGAAGCGATCTTTTATGTCTGTGGCCCTAGGTCTTATTAGGCTAGTGTAAATGGCTCTTACGCTTTGGCCTTGAGCATGTATAGTTAACCATTTGACCCTCAAGTTTTTTATATTTGCATGGGTTGGCGACAATGGCTCTTACGCTTTTGATTGAAGTGATCTTTTATGCGGGCTGGCGACTATGGCTCTTACGCCTTGGGTCGAAGATACCTTTTGTAGGCTTTATATTTCCCTCGTTAAGGACTTTTTGAGATAATTTTTTCCTGACTCTTCGACGACTCGGGAAGAACCTCGATTACGAGTCATTTTATGGCGATGATCGAGCACCTCGGGAGGTTTGGTTCGGAGGCTGAGTAGCTCGAAGCCTATGATTTGGAGCTGACATAGTCGATGCTCTTTTGCCTATGCCGAGGGTAACCTGTTTAACTAGTTCTTTTCGAAGTAGATTCGAAGTAATTAAAGGCCTGTGATTTTATAGCGACGGTCGGGCGTCCTCGAATCACGTTAGTTTGGCTGGTACAGCCTTGTAACCAGAGTCATTTGTGCTCAGCCGGAAGCTTTGAGTCCTAAGTGAGATAGTTTCGGCATCTATATCGAGGGTATGCCTTTTTAGGGTCTTATAAGTTCGATATATGGCCGAAAATTTACATGCCTTTGAGGTCTTACAGTTTTGGATACTTGGTACAAGTATTGTTCATGCCTTGCTTGAGGTCTTACAGATATTGTCACTTGGTACAAGTATTGTTCATGCCTTGATTGAGGTCTTACAGATATTGTCACTTGGTACAACTATTGTTCATGCCTTGATTGAGGTCTTACAGATATAGTTGCTGCCATATGTAGGTCTTACAAGACCGAGTCTGCCCGCTCGGGGTCTTATGGCCTCGGGTTTTTTAATGAATGGTGTTTGGTGACAGTCCCTGAGTCATTTAGGGTATCTTGTCTTGAGGTTCGTTGTTTGTAAACTTTGTATTGCCTCATTGTGGGCTTACGATTTTATAGATTCCGATTCTGAGGTCGCATATTTTTTGAGATTTTGACGCCAGTCCCCGAGTGTTCGGGGCACATTCGGCCTTGGAGATGCTTCACGATTTTCATGTTGCCTCGTTGAGGGCTTATGAGCTTGGAGTCCCGACTCGGAGGTCATTCAGGTGCTGAATCATTGACATCAGTCCCCGAGTGTTTGGGACGTTTTAGCGGAGCAGTCATTTTTGCGGAGGTGCCGAGTTTCTTTTGGAGTGTGAGATGCTTTGATAAAAGATATTCTTCAATTATTTGGTACAAGTGTACATGATTTCACCATTGGGGGCCCGGCTATATGGACACGGTTCGTTCGACCGTTTAGCCCGGTACATCATTTCCTATCGGGACCCCATTGGCATTTCTTGGCTTTTCCGAACGGATGGCCTTCTGGGGGGATGCCCCCAGTGTTCGAGTTTGATTGAAAAAGAAGCCTCGAATACTTGTTGAGTCTTCCTTAGGTAGCATGTGGAGGTTGCCTCATTAAAGACCTTGCTAGTAAAATCCTTTTTGGGATAAAAACTCGGTCAAAGGAAAAAAGTGTAACGGATTCTTTAAAACCTTAAGGTCTTCGAGCTGGGTTAGCGCTTTGACTGCTTTGGTCGGGTTCCTGCATGAGGGTTAGTATGAAATATAAAATGAAAAGGGAGATGGTTATACCTTAGTATGGGATGTGCCAGCGATGTTTCGAGGTCCGATATTCCCAGTTAGTCGAGATGAGGACACGATATAGTCCCTTGCTTTGTTTGACCGAGCTTAACCGAAGATGTAATTTGATTACACTTTGGCTCTTTCACGAGTGGAGGTATTGGTGTCGGTGCCACGTCGTGCACCGCGAACATCTCTCTTGCACATGATGTTCTCTATAGACGATTTTAATCTTATCCTTCATCGGGAATTTCATCATTTGGTAGGATGGACAGTACTGCTCTCATGCAGTGTATCCACGGACGTCCGAACAAGGCGTTGTACCTCATGTCTCATTTGATGACATGGAATTTGATGTTTTGGGTTTTGCTGGCCACGTTGACTGGGAGGGTGATTTCTCCTTTCGTTGTTTCACTTGCCATGTTGTGTCCGTTGAGGACTTGAGTGGCGGGCACAATTTGTTCAAATAGAGCTGCTCTATTATCCTCGACCTGATAATGTTGGCCGAGCTATCTGGATCCACGAGTACACATTTTATTTGAAATTCATTTACAAGGAAGGAGATTACAAGTGCGTCATTATGGGGTTGAGACAAGGTCTCAGTGTCCTCTTCGCTGAATGTGAGGGCATCCTCGGGTATGTATCCCCGTGTTCGCTTTTCTCTGGTGATGGATATTTTCGTCCTTCTCATCACGGGTTCCTGTGGGGCATCGATGCCTCCAAAGATCATGTGGATGACATGTTGCAGCTCATTCGTTTCGTTCTTGTTGGCCGCTTCTCTTTCCTGGAATTGATTTTTGGCCCGGTCGCTTAAGAATTCTAGGAGGCGACCTTTGAGTAGTCTGGCTACTTCCTCTCGGAGTTGGTGGCAATCCTCGATCCTGTGGCCATACATGTTGTGAAATTCATACACTAAGTTGTGATTCCATTGTTAAGGATCCGATTGTACGGGCCTGGGCCACCTGGCGTCTCTGATTTTACTAATGGCGAACACGATTTTCGATATATCGACGTTGAAATTGTATTCTGATAAGTGAGGTGCCTTCGTTGGCCCCGCGTTCCTGCTGAATCCGACTCTATTGATGAGTCCCCGATGATTATGTCCTCGGTCTATCATTCGATCAATGTGAGGTGGGTTACGCCTCAAGGGGTTCCTTCTGTCTTTGGTGTATGGCTAATATCTTTCTTTGTTTGGCTTTGGCTCCTTCGCCAGAAGCCTTCTTGGGTATACTAAGCCCTAGGGGGCTCCTAGCTGGCCGTCATCGACCCTGATCTTCGACTGGTATCGGTTGTGGACATCCGACCAGGTCACGGCGGGATACTCAACCAAATTTTATTTCAACTGTTTTGAAGTCGCCGAGCTTCGTTCATTCAGACCTTGAGTGAAATCCTGCACCGCCCAGTCGTCAGAGACCGGTGGTAGTTCAATTCGTTCCATTTGGAAGCGAGATACGAACTCTCGCAACATTCTCACTCTGCTTGATCTTGAACACGTCAGATTTTCTTGTTGCTACTTTGATGGCACAGGCGTGTGCCTTTATGAAGGAGTCTGCCAGCACGAAAAATGAGTTTATGGAGTTAGGAGCTAGGAGCTAGGTTGTGACACCACATCATGGCCCCCTTCGAGAGTGTCTCCCCGAACTTCTTCATTAAGACGGACTCGATCTCGTCGTCCTTTATGTCGTTACCATTCACTACGCAAGTGTAAGAAGTAACGTGCTCATTGGGGTCTGAGGTCCCGTTGTATTTTGGGAGTTCTGGCATTCTGAACTTCTTTGGAATAGGTTTCAGGGCCGCTTTCTCTGGGAACGGCCTTTGTATGAACTTCTTCGAATCCACACCTTTCATGACCGGAGGTGCGCCTGGAATTTGGTCGACCTTGGAGTTGTAGGTTTCGACCTTCTTGTCGTTGGATTCTATCATTTTCTCGCCCGATTCGATCCTTATAGTGAGGTCCTCGGGCATCTTTACGATGACGGGATCGGCTATCGATCCGTTATTTCTAGATCTATCTGGTACCTGTTCGGTTGGGCGAGTTATACCCAGTGCTACCCTGCTAGGAGTTTTCTGGTGACTTTCCAGCTGAGCAATAGCCAGCTGTTATGCCTGCAATATTTCAAAAATAACATGAAGGCTATCCTCCCGTTCTTCCCTAGTTGGGGTTTTATGAGATTCTTGTTGATCTCCTTGTTGCACACTCATGTCAGTGTGCGAGCTTATATCGACCTGCTGGGCATTGTGTGAGACTGTGTCCATGGGGATTGGTTCCGGTGCATTCCTAGGGTTTCGTGGTGGCACACCAACACTTGGAACATTTACGCCATTTTCTCCGTGGTTCTCCAGATTGTTATTTACTGAGTCGGACATTTTGACCTGAAATCGAAGATCTTTGGACAAGAAAAGCGTGAAAGATGACTTGCATTGTGTAGCTAAACCAGCAAGAAAATAATCACTATTATTTTTAGCCCCACGGTGGGCGTCAAACTATTTACCGCGAAAATGGTAATGATAATTAAATTTGTTGATGGGACTCTAAAAATACATGATCTATTTTTATGCTAGTTGTTAAGAAGTTGATGCTATATGTGTGGGACTTAAAAGAAAAATAAGAGTTAAGGATAGAATGATAATCGAACCGATAGGATGAAAATCGGGGCCTCAAGCTGGTCGATTCAGGGGCTTCAAGGTAGAATTCAGAGCTCATCTGTGAGCTATCGAGGGTGATCGGGGTAGGGTTAACAATTATAAGATAATTAACGAAGGCTCTTTACGGCCAATGATAAGCAATAAATGAAGAACAATAATAAAGATAACAAATGGAAGCAATAATATCAAGAAAATATGTTAGAGAGCAAATAGGATGTTCTTGTATATTTCGTATGGAGCAACTAAAGCAACAAACTTTACAAAGTGATAAGGGTTCCCTTTATATAGGAGGGGAAATCCAACATAGTACAAAATACATTAATTACAAAATATGGCGATGGGACAACTAGATATGACACCCTGACTCGCGTTATGAGTAGACTTGCAGGCTCTGTCAGTCCTGGCCGTGTACCTTGGGAACTCCCCATTTCTATCATGGGCGTGGTCAACATTGCCCCAAGGCCGAGGCGTCGACTGACCTCGAGAGAGGAAACTCGACCAAGGCCTAGTAGTCTCGAGTCTTCGAGATGATCTTTTGAATATTTTTTTGGTAAAAATGATTTTCTCTTAAAAACAATTCATGTATTCACTTTATGCACTGTATTCAAAGTGTTTATTCAGCAGTTTATAATTTCAAAGCTTCACTTTGTTTCACTGTTTTGTGCAACAATATATATTCAGCATTTTGTATTCATATGTATTCAATATATATATATATATATATATATATATATATATAGGTTTTCAAATCTTTGACAGAACATTTTGCATAGGACATAAAAGTATGTGCCTAGAAATAAGTTTTTAAACGTTTTTCACTTTCTTTTA
>MU702486.1:0-24573 GCA_026770625.1 Nicotiana glauca | reverse complement strand
TATATATATATATATATATATATATATATATATATATATATATATATATATATATATATATATATATATATATATATATATATATATTCAAATATATCCGCAGTATATATTCAGCAGGTTACTAAAAATAATCCTTTAGTAAACTATGGAATGTATTCATCAGATGTATATATGTATTCAAATATATCTACAGTATGTATGTATTCCACTATATATTAAGCTTTATGTATTCATATATGTATTCAATAGATTATAGTGTATATATACTGAAGTTTGTATTCATATGTATTCAAATATGTCTACAGTATGTATTCATATGTATTCCACTATATATTAAGCATTATGTATTCATATGTATTCAGCAGATTGTAGTGTATATATACTGCAGTTTGTATTCAATTTTAATTGACTTTGAGCTCAAATCTATGTCAAGTTGCTTCGAAATTGAAGCAACCAAATCATTGTACGACGCATACTCCTTTATCAGTATCCCCTCAATCGAATAATCCACATAGTTATTCTCACTGTTTCACTTGCCAGAATGACGCAGTAGCACGGTTAAACTTGCCATATGTAAAATTGAATTATACTGATTTCTGTATATATTTGTATAAATTTCAAATTTTATTTAGTAAACAGAACTTCCATGAACGATAACAACAAGAAACACAGGATTGAATCTCTAGAGATTGCTCTGTTTTGGGGTATTTTCCAGCTGAGAATATTCTATAACTAGAAATACAAACTATGTGCGTTATAATTGAGTTAGTTGAGTTATATTAGGAGTCTATCGTGTTAATTGATTCACTTACCATTTTTAAACAACTGGAAGGACTCTTTTCTCCGCAGATTTACGTTGCTGTATTCACGAATACAGCTCGCGAATACAATCGAATACATTCTCTGCTTAGCTGGACTCCCCTGTTTTCCGTCAATTTTTGCTACTGTATTCATGAATATAGTAGCAAAAATACATTGAATACAGTCTATAACAACTAAAAATATATCTATAGGAAGTAATTTAGTAAACGATAGCTATAGCAAGCTAATAACCACTAAACAATAGTGGTTTGTGAAAATTTTTCTAAAAAATAATGGATTAATTTGGGCTAAGCCCAAATAGACCTATGAGCTAAAATATTAGTAGCCCAACCCATTAATCTCTGAGCGGGTTGAATGGATTTGGGATCAAATTGCCACCCCTAGATATAGTATTATTGTCATTCAAGAAAACCATTAGTTCCAATTACTCAGCCTCACCAAAGAAGCTAAAAAAAAAAAGTTTCATGCAGTGGGATATATATATATATATATATATATATATATATATATATATATATATATATATATATATATATATATATATATATATATATATATATATAAAATTAAAAGACAGAAATAAAATACGGTTAAATAACATTAAGTGACACCACTTGAGACAAATAATTGTGTAGCTACATTGGTCAAGTGCCTTATTTTCTAGTATAGGTCGTGGGTTCGAAGACAGAAAGCTTCATTTATTAATTCAAAATTTTTGTGCCTCATTTACACAAAAAGTACATTATATTGAGCAGGGGTCAAACTGTTGAATTTTTAGCCAATAAAATTGATTAAGAACAGTAGATGAATTTTTAGTGATTATTAGATACTTTATATTGAACAATAGTATTTAGTATTATTTTTAATGAGACTATTTTGAATACTTTCAAAAAACAAAATTCATCGAAAAGAATTGTTGATTCGATTTGTGTTCTCTTTTTATATGATTTTGTTAGTAGTGCTTTGTTTACTCGTACATTTTTGAAGTGTGAATCTGGTGGCACATGCACGGCATTCCTTTAGATTGACTAGCATGACTCAAGTCAACAGAAAACTACACAGAGTAAACCCGATCGGAATTTGTCTTGTTAGAGACTAAGGATTAAAGAAGAGAAAAAAAGAACAACGGTCCTCACCCACTCCATGCCTTGAAGAAAAGGCAGAAACATCAACTTTGTTTGGACAATTGAATTAAAACATCTGAAGTAAGAAAAATGGTGGTGTGAAATATGAGCAATTCATTCATGAATTTTGTAGCTTATTCCTTGTCTTTTGCTTCATATTTCTTTGCAAGTGCCGGCCAATATTATATGTGTCCCTGATTCAACAACATACCCAGTGTAATCGCACATAGTGGGGAGTCAGGAGTGTCTCCTTGATTCCATTTATATAAAGGCAACTCATCGTTTATTTCATTATTACACTTCATATTATTGCCTCACTATGAAAATATCACTCCTGCTACAGTTTTCATTCATCACCACACTGGTGGTATTTCTGATTAGTTCTACTATTTCTAGAGTATATGGCCAATGTTTGGGGGATCAAAAAGCCTTGTTGCTTAAACTCAAGAATAGCCTTACGTTCGACTCCTCTTTATCAACCAAACTAGTAAGGTGGGATCAAAACACTGACTGTTGCCAGTGGCCAGGTGTAAGTTGTGATCAGGAAGGTCATGTGCTTGTTCTCGAACTGGACAACGAAACAATTTCTGGTGGTGTTGAGAATTCAAGCAGTCTCTTCGATCTTATGCATCTCGAGAAGCTGAATTTAGCTTATAATGACCTAAACTCGGTTCAAATACCAACAAATATTTATAAGCTCGCAAACTTGACGTACCTGAGTTTGTCATATGCTGGTTTTGTTGGGCAGATTCCAATGGAATTATCAAGATTGACAAAGTTAGTGTCCCTTGACCTTTCTTACAACAACTTGAGAATTGACATACATGGCAGTAATTCAGCCTCATCTCCCTTTCCCCAGTTGGAAGTACTGAAGTTGGTTTCATGCGAATTGCAGAATTTTCCAGACCTAAAAAACCAGTCCCATATGTCCGAATTAGACCTTTCGGACAATAATATTAAAGGGAAAATACCAAGCTGGATTTGGAGCGTTGGAAATGGAGGTTTAAAATATCTGAATCTTTCATGCAATCTCCTGGATTCACTAGAAAAACCTTATAATATGTCTCCGACTCTGAGGGTTATTGACTTGCATTCCAATAATAAACTTAGGGGACAAATACCAACTTCGATATGCAATCTACATCAGCTTCAATTACTTGATATGTCAAACAACGCAATCAACAACAATATACCTCCATGTTTATTCCAAAAGATTCACTATCTCAAGGTGTTGAATCTAGGTAGAAACAAACTAAGTGGCCTTATTCCTGATACATTTCCGCGGCATTGCAATTTGGAAATTTTAGCCCTCAACAACAATATGTTAGAAGGAAAATTTCCAAGATCCTTGGAAAGATGTGCATATCTTGAGGTTTTTGACATTGGAAATAATAAGATTAGAGATACATTCCCATGCATGTTGAAGAAATTATTTAATTTACATGTCCTAGTCTTGAGGTCGAACATGTTCTATGGGAATCTCAAATGTCCTATAGCTAATCAAACTTGGCCAAGGCTCCAAATTATAGATCTTGCTTCCAATAATTTCAACGGATATCTACTACCACAATACTTCTCAAACTTGGAAAAAATGATGCCGACTAGCAAAACTCCAGAGCCAGAGTACTTGAGAGTTAAAGTGTTCAACTATGGCAAGTACTATCTAGACAGAGTGACTGTAGTTCTCAAAGGTCGGGAGATGGAGATTGTAAAAATTCTTGCAATTTTTACGTCGATTGATTTCTCTTGCAACAACTTTCAAGGGGAGATACCCGAATTATTGGGAGATCTCAAATTACTATACCTTCTTAATTTATCACATAATGCTTTGACAGGAGGAATACCACAGGCCCTGGGAAAGTTGAGTCAGCTTGAATCCTTAGATCTTTCAGTTAACCAATTAAGTGGGAGGATTCCGGATGAGCTTGTAGGTCTCACATTCCTTTCTTTCTTGAACCTATCTTTTAATCAACTTTCTGGTAGGATTCCAAGAGGCAACCAATTTGAGACGTTCTCAGCAGATTCCTTTGAAGGGAATACGGGGTTGTGCGATTTTCCTTTAAAGAAAACATGCAGTGACATCAAAGTGAATGGATTGTCACAACCTAGCAGTCATTCTGAACATGAAATTGATGGGAAGTATATAAGTTTTGCCTTGGGATCTTCTGTTTGTTTTGGCATCGTAACCTGGTGGCTTTTACATAGCCCAAGATACAATGAGGTTGTTGACGGACTTCTTTACAGAATTTTGGTTCAGCACAAAAAGAATGGCAGGAACAAAAACCAGAGGAGGTCAAGGTAAGTTAAGGTTTGTTGTAGAATGTAAAGTACATAAGGCCAAGAAAGTTGCAGCAGTATGACTATAAGCTATGAAGTTGGATATTTACGTACATTCTGTGGTATGAAGAAGTTCATATATAATACTATGTTCACTTTGTTTTTGCTTTGTTTTTTGTATGGCGAAGGGGATGTTCCTTACATTCCCTCTACGTGGAATTATGCCTATTTTAATGTCACTGTCTATTACAAGCTCAAGTAGTGTAAATCCAGACAAAGTAAATTATGGGAAGTTTTCAGATCTTACCTTATGTGATTGACATTTTAGGTTGACTTGCATATGCACAACATGAAAAATACAGAGAAATCAAACCAAATTGGAATTTGTCTAGTTGGAGACTAAGGACTACAATAGAGACAAAGAACAGCCGTCCTCACCCATTCCATGCCTAAAAGAAAAAGACAGAAAGATCAACTTTGTTTGCATTTTAAAACATCTGAAGTTACACGTTGTGCCTTTGTTTTTTCTTGTTGTTGTTATAGTTGGTTGCTTCCTGTTTACTGTTTCATAAGCCAGGTTTTTCAGAAACAGCCTCTCTACTTTCACAAGGTATGAGTAAGGTATGCATACACACTATCCTCCCCACACCCCACTTGTGGGATTACACTGGGTTGTTGTTGTCGTTGTCGTTGTCGTTGTTTAAAACATCTGAAGTAGGACCTCATTAGACAAAATGGTTATGCTGTCTTGACCTCATTCCTTGTCTTTGCCAGTGCCGGCCAAGATTATTTGTTCCATTTGTATAAATGAAATTCATTATTCAATTTCAATACCGCACTTCATAATATTGCCTTACAATGAAAATATCACTCATTCTACAGCTTTCTTCCATCACTGTGCTGGTGGTGTTTCTAATTAGTTCTAATAATTATCACGTGTATGGTCATTGTTAGCGCGATCAAAAGGCCTTGTTGCTTAAACTCAAGAATGGACTTACATTTGATTCTTCTTTGTCAACCAAACTAGTCAGATGGGATCAAAACAGACTGTTGCCAGTGGTCCGTCGTAAGTTGTGATCAGAAAGGTCATGTTCTTGTTCTGGAACTGGAGAATGAAACAATGTTGACGATCAAAACCCCCATATTGATTCAAAGGAAGATGAAGAAACGAGTAAGAAGAAGATGAAGGAATAGACAGAGTATTTCGGAGTCTCCAAGGAAGAAGATAAGTTTATGTCTGAAGGAGATCTAATTGATATTCATTTTAAAGAATACACGTGTCAAGATCAGAACCTTTTGATTCTTAATTATCAATCTCATCTGAGACATTGGTTTATAAAAGGAAGAATGAATCACAACCATTGATTCACAATGTTACACATTTCAGATGGAAATTTCACACGTGGATAGCACATGCATATAATACATTGTAGAGGAATAATTCTGTTAGTTAGTTTTCCCAATAGCCAATAGTATTTAGTACAAGTGTATAGGAATATTTATTTACATTCTTTTTGTATCTATACATAAATTGGTATAAGAGGACCAAGCTGTGAATAAGAAAACAAAGAGAAAATTTCTCAAATCAGTCTCTTTTCTTTCATGGTATCAGAGCAGACTTAAGCTCGATCCATTCACAACTCATCTCAAAATTTTATCTGATTCTTTCTTCCTCATCCATTTCTGGACTCAACCATGACTGGTACTGAAGCAAAAACTGCCATCACAACATCTGGATCCACAACCAGTGCAGTCAACAATGACTCCAATCATCCCTATCACTTGCATTCTTCTGATGCTCCAGGTATGGGGCTTGTGAGTGCACCATTTGATGGAAGAGGATTTTAAGGATGGAAGAGGTCTGTCCTCATTGCAATTTCAGCCAAGAACAAACTTGGATTCATCAGCGGATCTGTTGTTGAACCAACAATGGATGATAAAGAATATCCATTGTGGAGTAGGTGCAATGACATGGTTACCTCTTGGTTGTTGAATTCCTTGACCAAAGAGATAGATGACAGTGTCATCTATTCAAGGACGGCTAAAGACCTTTGGAACAGCCTGGAACACAGGTTTGGGCAGTCTAGTGGAGCAAAATTATACCACCTGCAGAAGGAAATTTCAAAAACATGTCAAGGAAACAACAGCATATCAAGTTATTTTACCACACTTAAGAGACTGTGGGATGAGCTGGATTCACTTAATTCACACTTAGGGTGCAACTGTGCATGTGTTTGTGATGGTAAGAAGAAGATGGCCAAGTTTATGGAAGACCAAAGAATCATACAATTCCTAATGGGATTAAATGATGCTTATGCACAAGCAAGGGAAAACATTCTCATGCTCAGCCCTATGCCTAGCATGCACTACAAAAAAAAACAGCGTTTAGCGACGGCCGCATTCCGTCGCTAAATAAAGGTTTTCCGTCGCTAAAGTTGTTTGGCGATGGAATAGCGACGGATTTAAGTTCGTCCCTAAAATCCTAGTTTCTAGGCTTATAGCGACAAAAAATACCAAACCGTCGCAGATTTAGCGACGGAGTAGCGACGACATATTTTTGTAGCAAAGTTTAGCGAGGAAAATATCCGTCACTATATAACTTGTTTCTGTCGCTATTTTGATGCCTTTCGTCATTGCAATACATAATAAAATTTGTCGTATGTTCTTATAGCGACGAAATTATCCGTCGCTAGCCGTGTTATAGCTAAGTGTCCCTGCTTTTTGCAACAAAAACCTTTTGTCGCCAATTCGTCGCAAGATTTAATTTTACGCGATAATTTTAGCCACGGAACGTATCCGTCGTTGATTTATTTGTACTATATTTCTGAATTTAAAATTCTTTTTATTTATTATTTTAAATGTACTCTGTTCAAACATATACATAAACTATTAAATACACTTAATAAAAAGTCATTGATATTAATATAAATTCAACAAGGTCCATAATGCATATAACAGTATCATTAAGTGCAAAAAATCCACAAGGACCAATAATAATTTCCAAACAAAGTAAGATAACTATGCTAGGCTGGAGAGTTACGGTCATAATCAAAACCCAATGCATGAACCGCATCAAGGTTAGCAGCAGTAGAAGATGTTGGAACTGTAGGTGCCATATCAGTATTTGGCTGATGCGAGGGTAAGGAAACTAATTCGTATACTTGCTCAACGATTACAGAAATTATATGATCTGTCAGTGCAGGAATCAATCGCATCACTAACTTATCCAGATTCCCTGTCGGTGTTGATAGAGAATTTGGAGGTGTTATTGACGATGTAGTATCAGATCCAAGAGAGCCTTGAAGATTTGGACCGTAGTAGAATTTTGCTTGCGATTCAAGACCATATACTCTTCTTTTCTTTTCTCCTCCCGCGTCTTGATAATATGCTTTATACTGATCAATATCATATTGAGTTTGTATTTGTTGTTGTAATATCTCCTGATATTTTTCCTGTAGAAGAGTTAATAAGAACATTCAATTTACAAAATGAAAATAATATATGAAAGTAAAGTCAATTAAAAAGTTATCTTACATGTACGATTCGGTATTTCTCAGCAACAGAAGATTTTCCATCATTACCATGTGTATGGACGTGCAAATGCAACTCATTTGATGTTGGATCTCGATCCTTTTTAACAGCCTATACAAAAATTATTCAATTAAGAAGATAGAAAAACAAAAGGGTATAGTTGGACAATCGATAAATTAGTGAACGTGCTGCTAGAAAAGGAGACTCTTACAGGAGATGAGTTCAGAGCTATACTCTCTAAATTCACTAATATCCCATCAGCTAACATAAATAGTAAACCAATAAGAGAACTGATTGAGGCCTAAGCAAAATTACTTCCAATGTATAGCTACAGAAAGAAACTATGAACTTTCACCAGATTGTACATGTATAATATAGTGCAGAAAGCTTGATCAATGTAATATAATCTTAACATATCGGTTAAATTTCATATAGCAAGAACAGCAGCTCAGTTGCACTAGAACAATCTTGAGCTACCAACATCCAGCTGATTCATCATTTCATAAAAAAAACTTATAAAACTAAGATAACATATACTGTACACATCCTTTATACCTGAAAACACAAGATAATTAAAAAACGAAGGTTATAATCATATGATAGGGAAAATTATTGGATGATGAGACGCTTGGTGCAAAGGGTACAGTAATATCTGCACTTAGTCTTGAAATAAAGAGGGACAAAGCAGAATCTCCACTAGCTCTCCGTGTCTAAGGCTTAAATCTATGCAGATAGAGGACATCAACTAAATATAGAACAATGTTCATTTTAATAGGATAAGCAGGTATTAAAGGATTGTTTGAGCCTATGAGTGACAACAGTAAACTCCTCATCTTAGATTCCATATTACTCAAACTGTTGGGTCATCAAGACTAGCATGTCTCAACACATTGGTAATTAGACTTATAAGCCACAACACAACAGAACTTACGATCCAAAACACTTAAAGAGACTATCACAAAGATGTAAAGCAAAGAGAATTCAAGTTGTGAGTAAGCTAATTCAAGGATGTAAAGAAGAGAGAATTCAAGCTGTGAGTAAGCTAATTCTCAGAACACTTAAAGAGACTATCACAAAGATGTAAAGCAAAGAGAATTCAAGATGTAAGTAAGCTAATTCAAGTTCAAGCTATCTAGTTTAGTGACCTGAGCATGGTGAATGATAGGAGGAGATGCAGGCACTGATTAGTTTTAATAGACTTAACATTTTAAGACCTTTATTTGAGTCTACAAAATATCAGCAGTTATTGTAGTAGTATTCTGAGCAGTTAAAAGTGAACATGTACACGATTAAGCCTTTTCTACACTAAAGACATATAGTAACAACTTTGTTCTACCAAGTAAAGACATCAACGACCAGGTAGTCAGTCTTGATCTGATCCAAGTTTAGTAGCATGATTACTAATTCATCAGATTCTTAATCAAGCATCAAGGTTCATAACTAAATCTATGCAGATAGAGGACATCAACTAAATATAGAACAATGTTCATTTTAATAGGATAAGCAGGTATTAAAGGATTTGTTTGAGCCTATGACATCAGAATGCTTTCTAAAAAGAATAACAAGTTGACATTAGAATAAGATGAGAATACTAATACCACAATCTTGAAATGAACAAATCTTGGAATGCTCAGTTCCTTTCTTTAACCAAAATAAGAACCTCAAATAAACAAATAAAATGATATATATTCAGGATTACATAAGTCGAAAATGATACTAATTAGAATGCCCTAAAATATAATTTATAAATTATTCAATTAAACCAATACAATAGAAAAAACCACAATCAACAAAACAAGGATATGAGAACTCACCAGACCCTGAAATGCCTTTTGGATCAAGCACGAACACTAATAAAAACTGAATCTTTCCGAGGAAACTGGATCTTGAAACAATGATGCACCTTTCATAATGATTATATAATCCGCTTGAATGGTGTAGGACTTCTGTAATTCTACAAAGTATTTTAAGCATATATTCAGCTCAACAATCTGGAATTGGAAAAGATGTAATACCATTTTCTCTAGTGTATCTTTTAAGGTGATATGGTCTATATATAAAGCCACCTGCTCTTTTGTTAAACTGGTAGGTCTACTATTACTTTCGATGCAAAAGCAGGGAATGTGTCCACAGATCCATCCTCAACAACCAGCATCTCTCCTCAACCCCCACACAAGGAGATAGCAAAAATATACGAGAGTTCAGAAGTGGCAGGATAACAGTAATGAACATTCTGAGAAACCAATATAAGATAACAACACCAACATTACTTCTAGCCAGGCAAATATACAAGAGTCTCATTTCAAAAACGTTTGGAAAAAAATTACTTTTAAGAGTATTAACAAAAACTCACTGCTGCACGAAATAGCCAAACAATGTGAAAGTGAAATGAGAATAAGTGAAGCATGCAACACTAGGAAATTCTAATCTACTATAAGAAATCTTCAAAAACAAATAATATCTTGACAGCTGACAAAACCCTCACCAATTCAAGGATAAGCAGGAACTCTGAAGCACTCTGACAGCTTGCCCGTATTACCCCCGTCAAAGGAGAATAAACCACACTGCAAGGAAAATTAAAATCAGGTGATTGCTTCTCCTCATCGATAATAAGCCCATTTCTCCCATGTAAGATTCCCCAAAAAGTTGGCCCAAAAAATGGAACTGCAACAGCCTCGACTATAGTTGCTTGAATATACGAGGAAGAAGTTCATGTGCGCTAATATACAAAGGCACTGGATCCCTGAAGATGATTAGATGATTAGATGATTGAAGATCAAGTTTAGGAGCTAACTCAAGGTTGTATGCCTCAACTTGAAAATGCATTCCATAGAATAACAAACATATGCACACTTAAAAGTATAGATAAGAAACTCTATTTTGCTTGACTAGCATGATTATCCAAAAAGATCTCATTATTCCAATAGATCAATTTATAGATTAACTAAAATAAGTTGCTAAACTTTTACGTATTTTTCTAAGTTTTGCTTAATCCTAGGATACTAGGAAAAGTTCAGATGGATGGCTGCCCAAGTCATGAAAGATACGAGTTATACTGAAATGTTCACAGGCTTGTCAGGCCAAACGAATTCTAAAAATGCACATTCAGTTAAATTGCTATTTTGTCGTCTCAATAAATATCACGTCTCAAGAGGTTCGCCCATACTTGATGTACAGGACTGTATGACTTGTCTAGTACCCTTATTAGCACTTGATAAGTTGGTGCTTACTTATATATGCTATGAAAAGAATAATCATGTTTGTTATATATTTTATTAAAAATAGAATGAGGTGCATGCATTCCTGCCTGCCTCTGACTGTGACATCCACTTTTTATGTATGTGTCTTGTGCTTTGGCTAAGAGAAAGGGGGAAACATACCTGCATAAGATTTTTCCTTTCTCAGTGGAGCTAGGGATAAACCACAACTTCCACACTAAAGGTGATTCAAATTGGACAAAAAATCCATCATTTTGTCCATGCTTCCATTTTCTTGATCCTTGACCTTTCCAAACCCGTAAGATCACACATTGAAATCATGATTCATGAAAGAACAGATCAATTGCAATAACTACTGTTAAAAATAATACTACATGATTTTAATGTTGCCTCTAGTTCGCATCAGACACTAACTTGAAACTAAATCATCATCTGTCAGGATCACCTTTAACTCACTCTCCAAGAGATAGTGAGATACAATTCAACTTCATTCTGTTTTCAAATTCCTTTGGCATGTGTTTGTCTAAACCAGACTAAAGATGCTAATAGAAAAATTCACATACTAAAGGCGAAGCTATGAAGGTCAGTACATTTGTGTTTGAAATTCAAGCTTTCTGATCTAGGTTTTAAGTAGTAGAATGGAAGCATATAATCAACATTCAATATTCATCAATAATCTTTGAGATTCAGGAAAGCATAGAGCAACCCCAAAGAAGTTGACACAATTACAGTCACTAACATATTATTTTTTTTTTAACCTGACAAGGCTTCTAAAAGAACATATACGCAGAACTAGGATGCTTCTTGTAATACATAGAAAGATCAAATATTGGTTAATTCGAATAAGCTTATAACCAATTAATCCTTTCAGTGTGTGAATCCATAAGAACAAAAGCCATTTTAAGAGGGTTATCTATGTTCTTACAAGCAATTGCCTCTTTCGAGAGAGCATACAATGATTGAATTTACCTGTGGGTAAGATATGATACTTTTCGGTGTCACTAAACATGAATCTTGAGAGAAAGAATCTTCAGCATACTGTCGAAGAAATGGAAAACAACTGATGTGTATATGTGGTGACTCAAAAGCCTAGCACATGAAATAAAAGTACACAATTAGATAGTATAAGCTCTATTCCAACTGCAACTGACAATGTAACCTACAACTGACAAATTGAATTTAGAAATATCAGAGAAAGACCGAAATTGTTGGAATAACATCCATGAGGAGAACTTTTCAATCAGTAAGTATGAAGTACCTTGTTTATATTAACAACTGGTGCATACTTCTCCGTGTCGATCTTCTCCTTGTTCAGAAGCAAATAAACTCTAGGATCTACTTTTAAAGTTTCATGCCATGACTTAACAACATTCTCTACTGTTTTAATAACCCAATCTCTCAACCAATCTGGGATACTACAAGACCTAGCATCCCAGATCGGGCCAACTGAAATATGAATAACATATAACATAGAGACCCTACATAGAAAAACACAATAACATGGATGGTCCGGCTATAATACCCATATATAAATTATCTAATACTGACAGAAACACAAAAGAAATTCATTTTATTAAATAGCATAAAGTATTAGCTCATTAATTCTCTTAAACAAGCCCCACAGGAACATACATAAAAAAAATTCTCCTTCCTCTGTAAGTGGAATACAACATAAAAAATCGGTGAACAGTTCCTGGGGGTTCTGAATAATCACCTAACCAATAATAACATTAACCAAACATCATTTTAGCAACAAGTAAGCATGAACTGTATCTTTCGTTCATGCGATTGCATTCAGTGATAAACATTAATATTGTGTGTGCTTTTATATATGTGTACGGACGATTACCTTCAGATCGACAAAATAGACAAGTCTGAGAAGCTTATTTACCCTTTCACCTGAGAATCTTGCGGTGCAGCAACATACGACTTCAAATTTCAGAGTTATGCAGCAAAAATCTTGCAATTTTGAAAGTTTTCTTCTAATTTTCAAACAATAACCCTAGATTCACGCCCAATATTTTGTATTTAAAGAGAAAAAATTCACATTGTTGAAGAGGAGTGAAGGAGTCTGATAGAGAGGAAAGAGTTGGATTTTGCCCTAATTGTTCTAATGCCGGTCTTTTGACCAATTTAATTCTTTCAGACGGAATTTTAGTGACAAAAATAGAGAGGGATTAATTTCTGTTGCTAATAATAACTAATGAAATTTCACTTTAATGGAACTAGTTTTTTTGTGACGGAAAATAGCGACGGACTTTTTAACTTTAATTTTTTGATAAATAAAACGAACGCAGCGACGGAACTTTTGACGCCAAATCTGTCGCTAGATTTTAATACTTTTTGTCGCCGCACTTTCGTCCCTAATTTTGTAGATAAAATAAAGGCGCTAATATTTAGCACCAATTTTAGCGACGAATATTGGTTTTTGTCGCTATTCCGTCACTATATTTTATGCAAATTCTTTTTGTAGCTTATTTGGCGACAAGCGACAAAATACATCGCTAATCCGTCGTTATTTAGCTACGGAGTATCTCTTGTCGCTAAATGCTATTTTTTTGTAGTGATATATGGATCAGTGTTACTCTCTCCTTTTACAAGATGAGAGCCAAAGGGAAATCTATATGAGTCCACAATACCCAACTGATGGGACTTCATTCATGGTAGGATCACAAAGCAAATTTTCACAGAAAACCAACCTAGTGCAAAGAGGGTGGACTGCTCAGCAAAAATCAGGAAATACACAACAACACAAGTCTAAGCCAAAGAAGTCTAAGTATAATCCTAATGTTACTTGCAGCCATTGCTCAAAGATAGGACATGTAAGGGCTGATTGTTATAGACTTGTAGGGTTTCGAGATGAATTCCAATTCACCAAAAGTGGAAATTTTCAAGGAACAGCAATCAAAACAAATGTTGTAGTCATAGATCAGCAGACTGATGGAAAGTGTTCTAAGGAGAATGATGGAATCCAAAACAGTCAGCCATAATTTTTCAGCAAGGAACAGGTCTCTGAGCTAGTAAACATAATCAGGCAGGTGCAGATTGGAAATACAGCAAATACAAGCTTAGAAATTAGTGCAAATATTGTTGCTGGTACTATACTCAAATATTCAGGAACATGTCTTGCTGTTTTTAATACTAAAACCTGGATAATTGATTCTGGTGCCTCAGAACATATGTGCTTTGATTCCAAATCTTTCCTAAATCTATCACCCTTACCTGTGCCTTTACATATTAGTTTTCCTAATTCTTTTCAACTGTTTGTCACACACATTGGGCAGGTTTGCATTCAGCCTATATGATCCTAGAAAGAGTTCTTTATGTTCCATCTTTTAAGTATAACTTTTTATTTGTTCATAAGTTATGCTCTCAATTCAAATGTATCATCAACCTCACTTCTAGTGAATGTCTATTGCAGGTCCCTTTAATGAGGAGGGGACAAGTTTTTGGTGAAGTAAGAGATGGGTTATATCTACTCCAGCCTAGAACTACAGAGTCTAGAATTCTGTTTAGTGAAAATGTAGTTTCCATTCCAAAAGGAAGAAATTCCAGTTTAGTACCTAGTAAAGTTCCCTTTTCAATTCCAGTTGTAGCTAATGATGTTTCTAATGTAACCCAATGGCGTGTAAGGTTGGGGCATTTGACCTTTTCAGTAATGAAAAAGTTCAGTTTTATTCATTTTCCTTCAAAGTTTCATAGTGTGTGTGACCTTTGTGCTAAAGCAAGACAGACTAGGCTCCCTTTTCCCATTAGCCAAGTTAGAACATCATCTCCATTTGACCTCATTCATATAGATACTTGGGGTCCTTTCAAGGCTCCTACATACAATGGGTACAACTACGTTTTAACTATAGTTGATGATTTTAGTAGGGCTGCCTGGACTTTTCCGTTAACAACCAAAAGTAATGTTTTTCCAACTTTGAAATCTTTCCTTTCTATGGTTGAAAGGCAGTTTAGCAAAAAGGTAAAAAGGGTGAGGTCAGATAATGCTTGGGAGTTGGGAAAGGGAACACAAGAATTCCAATTTTTTCAAGAACAAGGGATTCTTCATGAAACCTCTTGTGTGGCTACCCCCCAACAAAATGGTGTAGTTGAGAGGAAACATAGACACCTTCTGGAAATTGCTAGGGGACTAATGTTCCAATCCAAAGTTCCAATCCAATATTGGGGATAATGTGTATTGACTGCAACATTCTTGATAAACATGTTTCCTTCCAAGGTCTTGAAAGGGAAGAGTCCATATGAAGTTCTATTTGGGAAAGCACCTAATTATGAGATTCTAAGGAGTTTTGGATGTTTGTGTTATGTGTCAACTCTGTCTCAACATAGAAGTAAATTTGATCCTAGAGCTAAATCTTGTGTGTTCCTAGGATATGCTCAAGGTCAAAAGGGTTACAAGGTACTGGACATGGATACAAGAAGGGTATTTGTATCCAGAGACATCATGTTTCATGAAGAAGTTTTTCCTTTTCATTCAGCTCACTCATCCACCTACTATCCACATTCTCCCACCTTCTCCACAGATTCTAGTCCTGAAGGTCCTGTACATCAGTAAGAAACTGAGGTCTTACCATAATCATCTCCCTCAAGGATTCCTTCAACACCTACTGCTAATAGCCCTCCTTTCTTTAGAACCACAAACCTCCTTAAATGAATCCTCCTTACATTTCATCTGATCCTACACCACTCCTAGATGAATCCTCAACTCCTCCTCTTTCACCTATTCACCCAACATCCAGATATGTCATTCCCACACCTCCACCACCTGTCAGAAAGTCTGATAGAATTTCTCAGGCACCTAGCTATTTAAAAGACTATGTGTGCAATGCCATCATTCTCACTAATCTCACATATTCCTGATTCACTCAGCCAGCTATTCCTAATGTTTTCTCTTTTGGGACCTTATCTGCTACAAATAGACAGTTAGTTCAGTCCCTTTCCACTATCTCTGAACCTAGCAGCTATGCTCAAGCTTGTAATCACCTAGGGTGGAAGGCTGCCATGGATGCAGAAATTTTAGCCTTACAGCTGAATCACACCTGGGATGTGGTGGATTTGCCTCCAGGAAAGAAAGCTCTACCTTGTAAGTGGGTATACACGGTAAAGCACCATTCAGATGGCACTATGGAGAGATTAAAAGCTAGACTAGTAGTGAGTGGGGGGCATCCAAAGGGAAGGAATTGACTACTTTGAAACATTTTCACCAGTGGTCAAAATGACCACCATAAGGTGTCTTTTAGCTGTGGCTGTGAAGAAAGGTTGGGAAGTATCACAACTTGATGTGAATAATGCATTCCTCCATGGGGAGTTGCAAGAAGAAGTCTATATGAAATTCCCAGCAGGTGTTACTCCACCCCAAACTAATCAAGTTTGTCTCTTGAAAAAGTCTCTTTATGGGTTGAAACAGGCATCTAGACAGTGGTATGCCAAACTTGCAGGAGCTTTGAGTTTTAAAGGGTATTCTAGTTCTCTAAATGATTATTCTCTCTTTTACAAGCGCAATGGTGATCTTGTGTCTATACTAGCAGTTTATGTGGATGACATTCTATTAACATGGGATGATGCAATAGAAATTCAACACATTACTAGTTTTCTCAATTCAGAGTTCAAAGTGAAACATTTGGGTGCTATTAATTATTTTCTAGGGATGGAAATACTCAGGGAAAAGAAGGGGTTCATTGTCAGCCAAAGGAAATTTACCTTAGAGCTGCTGCAGGAGTTCAATTCTCCGGGTGGCAAGGTTTCTTTACCTCTTGATCCTTCCATCAAACTTCAGGCGAATTCAGGAACACTGATGGATGACCCAAGTATCTACCGTCACCTCGTTGGTAAACTCAACTACTTGACGAACAATAGGCCTGACCTCTCATTTGTTGTTCTCTCTCTAAGTCAATACATGCACCAGCCCTGTTCTTCCCATTTCTCTATTGCTCAACGAGTCTTGAGATATCTGTGTACAGATCCTTCCCAGGGGATTCTTCTGTCCTCTTCTCCCTCTTTTGATTTGCTAGCTTTTTGTGATGCTGATTGGGCAGCGTGTCGTGATTCTCGATGATTAGTTAGTGGGTTCTTCATTACGCTTAGTGGTGCACCCATTTCCCGGAAATCCAAGAAATAGGCTTCAGTTTCCTTGTCATCTGTAGAGGCTGAATACTAGTCAATGCGTCGAGTCACTGCTGAAATTACTTGGCTTGTTCGCCTTTTGGGAGATCTGACTATATATCCTACCTTACCAGTCCCGATTCATTTCGATAGCCAGGCAGCGATTTACATCGCTCGGAACCCTGTCTTTCATGAGCGAACGAAGCATGTGGACCTCGACTGCCACTTTGTTCGTCAACAATTTCTCTCTGGTTTAATTTCCCTATCCTTTGTTCCATCCGACTGCCAATTTGCCGATTTATTCACAAAACCCTTATCTGGGGTTTCTCATCGTCATATTCTGGGCAAGCTGGGGGTCCATTCTTTCTCCTCCATCTTGAGGGGGGATGTTGATGATCAAAACCCCCATATTGATTCAATGAAAGATGAAGAAACGAGTAAGAAGAAGATGAAGGAATAGACAGAGTATTTCGGAGTCTCCAAGGAAGAAGCTAAGTTTATGTCTGAAGGAGATCTAATTGATATTCATTTTAAAGAATACACGTGTCAAGATCAGCACCTTTTGATTCTTAATTATCAATCTCATATGAGATATTGGTTTATAAAAGGAAGAATGAATCACAACTATTGATTCACAATGTTACACATTTCAGATGGAAATTTCACACGTGGATAGCACATGCATATAGTACATTGTAAAGGAATAATTCTGTTAGTTAGTTTTCCCAATAGCCAATAGGATTTAGTACAAGTCTATAGGAATATTTATTTACATTCTTTTGTATCTATACATAAATTGGTATAAGAGGACCAAGCTGTGAATAAGAAAACACAGAGAAAATTTCTCAAATCAGTCTCTTTTCTTTCAAACAATTTCTGGCGAAGTTGAGAATTCAAGCAGTCTATTCGATCTTAAGTATCTTGAGAAGCTGAATTTGGCTTATAATCAGTTAGATGTTGTCCCAATGCCAATAGAAAGTTATAAGCTCAAAGATTTAACCTACCTGAATTTTTCATATGCTGGTTTTGACGGGCAAATTCCAATGGAGTTGTCAAGATTGACACTGTTAGTGTTTCTTGACCTTTCTTATAATTATTTTTTGAAACTTGAGAGCCTGGATCTGAAAACACTAGTTGGAAACCTAACAAATCTTGAAGAACTTTATCTTGACGATGTAAATATTTACATGAATGGAACTGAGTGGTGTTGGGCTTTGTCTTCGTCTCTACTTAAGTTGAGAGTGTTAAGCATGACGCGTTGTGGCATTTCAGGTCCTCTTGATCCCGTCCTTCTAAAGCTCCATTTCCTAGCAGCCATTCGTCTTGATCACAATGACATGTCTACTATTGATCTTGAATTGCTAGCTAATTTTACAATATTAACTACCCTGAGTCTCATGAGTTGCAACTTGCGCGGTTCATTTCCTAGTAAAATCATTCAGGTATCAACTCTACAGGATCTTGATTTATCATATAACGAAAACCTTATTGGTGTTGCGGAAGCCAAATGTATATAGTGTGAATAAGTCACAACTACTATACCAAAAATTATGGCAGCCACTAAATAATAAATAAGACAATAAAACAATAATAAAAAGGAACACCATAATTTACGAGGTTCGGCCAATTTTGCCTACTTCCACGGACACAACCAATATTTTATTTCACTCCAAAATACAAGTGAAATAATACTAAAGAGAGAAGATACAAATGCCTTAAGAATATGAGAAGGCAAATGAGAGGTGTATTTAAATCTTAAACATTAGGCCTCCTTTTATAGGAAAAAATTCCTTACCAATTGCCTAAACAACCGATGTGGGATGAAGATTTTGACATATTAAACAAATCTCCACCTTGGCAAAATTCCACATCTTCAATTTTCTCTCGGTAACAATTTTGGTTGTGTCTTCATCTTCAATCTTCAGTGTTCAACAATGTTGATCAAATCCAAACGATGTTGAAACTTGACCGTAGTCACCACTTTTGTCAGCATATCAGCAGGATTCTCTGTAGTATGAATTTTCTTCACCGTGACTCCACCTTCTTCTATAATTTCTCGTATAAAATGATACCGAACATCAATGTGCTTCATCCTTGCATGATAAACTTGGTTCTTCGCTAATTGAATAGCACTTTGACTATCACAAAAAATTGTGATACTTTTTTGTTCAACACCAAGCTCTTTTAGCAATCCTTGAAGCCAAATTGCCCCCTTCACAGCCTCTGTAATAGCCATGTACTCTGCCTCTGTTGTAGACAAAGCAATTGTTGACTGCAAAGTAGACTTCCAACTAACTGGTGCCTTTGCAAAAGTAAACACATAACCAGTAGTTGATCTTCATTTGTCCAGTTCACCCGCAAAATCTGAGTCACAATATCCAAATATAGACCGATTGCCTTCCTGCTCAAAAACTAACCCAACATCTATAATATTATGAATATACCGTAGAATCCACTTCACAGCTTGCCCATGCTCCTTTTCGGGATTATGTATATATCTGCTAATAACTCCAATAGCTTATGAAATGTCAGGTCTCGTACAGACCATTGCATACATCAAGCTACCAACAACATTTGCTTATGGTACCATTGACATATACTCCCGCTCAGCTTCATCTTTTGGTGATATAGTAGTACTTAGCTTAAAGTGGGGAGCAAGTGGGGTACTAACTGGCTTAGTCTTCTTATCTATGCCAAAACGTTGTAGTACTCTTTTTAAATATTCTTTATAAGATAAATAGAGTTTCTTTGAACGTCTATCTCTTATTATCTCCATGCCAAGAATTATCTTTGCCTCACCCAGATCCTTCCTCTCAAACTCCTTCTTCAGTTGAATCTTCAACTTATCAATTTCTTCCTAATTCTTGAAAGCTATCAACATATCATCAACATATATGAGAAGATATACAAAGGAACCATCTTCAAGCTTGCGCAAATACACACAATGATCGTATTTGCTTCTCTTGTACCCTTGCCGCAACATAAACTTGTCAAATCGCTTGTACCATTGTCTAGAAGATTGTTTCAATCCGTACAACAATTTTTCAAGTTTACACACCATATTTTCTTTTCCAGCAATATTGAATCCTTCTGGCTGAGTCATGTAGATGTCCTCCTCCAAGTTTTCATGTAAAAATGCAATTTTTACATCCATCTCAACTAGTTCTAAATCCAATTGTGCTACCAAAGCCAACATAATTCTAATGGAGGAATGCTTTACAACTGGAAAAAATACTTCATTGTAATCAATTCCATCCTTTTGAGTATATCCTTTGGCCACCAATCTTATTTTGTAGCAAACATCTTCTTGGTTAGGAAATACTTCCTTCTTTGCGTAAACCCATTTGCACCCAATTGCTTTCTTGCCCTTCAGGAGATTCTGATGAAGGGACTGTATTTCATCATTCATGGCAATCCTCCACTTATCTTCTTCTGAACTTTGGACTGCACCTTTATAAGTGGTAGGAACATCATCAGCTACAATTGAGGTTGCACAAGCAACCGTCTATATAAGACGAACAGGTTTTGTTATTGTCCTTTTTGGCCTACTAGTTGCTATTGATTCAAGTTGTTGTTGAGGTTCTTGAGTTGGAACCTCTCTCTCAACTGGCTCTTCTTCCAGAGGATAATCTTCATTTGTTTCCTCCTCTGCTTCTTGTGTAGGAAAAATAAATTTTCCCTCAAACTCCACCTGCTTAGAAACACCTTCATTTTGTTTGGTATCTTCTGTTACCTTATTTACCATAGCAGATTCGTCAAAGGTAACATCCCTGCTAAATATTACTTTCTTTGTCATAGGACACCATAAGCGATATCCTTTGACTCCAGAAGTAATCCCCATAAAAATAGCCTTCTTTGCCCTTGGATCCAATTTTGACTCTGTCACATGATAATATGCAGTTGAGCCAAACACGTGCAAAGAGTCATAATCTACAGCAGGCTTTCCATACCATTTTTCAAATGGTGTCTTGCCATCAATAGCAGCAGATGGTAAGCGATTAATGAGGTGGCATGCATATGTAATTGCCTCAGCCCAAAATTCTTTGCCCAAGCCAGCATTGGACAACATACACCGTACCTTCTCCAGCAAGGTCCGGTTCATGCGTTCTGCCACTCCATTCTGTTGTGGTGTATGTCTGACAGTGAAGTGTCGGACGATGCCATCATTTTCACAGACCTTATTGAAATGATCATTTTTGTATTCACCTCCATTGTCTGTGCGAATACACTTGATCCTCCTGCCTGTTTGATTCTCCACCATCGTCTTCCATTTGAGAAAAATTCCCAACACTTTATCTTTGCTCTTCATTGTATACACCCACACTCTTCGGGAAAAATCATCAACAAAGGTTACAAAATAGTGCTTCCCACCCAATGAAGGTGTTTTGGAAGGACCCCAAACATCAGAGTGTACATAATCCAAAATGCCTTTAGTATTATGGATCGCTGTACCAAATTTAACCCTTGTCTGTTTCCCTTTGACACAATGCTCGCAAAACTCCAAATTGCAAGCCTTTACCCCTTTCAACAATCCTTGATCTGATAGAGTTTTCAAGGATTTTCCTCCAGCATGTCCCAAGCGCATGTGCCATAGCCTGGTTGCTTCTGCCTCTTTGTCGTCACTGGACGTCACTGTCGCTGTCCCAATAACTGTACTACCATGATAGCGGTACATGTTATTGTTCTTCCGATTAGCCTTCATTACCACTAGTGCACCAGAGCATACTCTCATCACTCCATTTTCTGCAACGATTTTGAACCCTTTTGATTCTAGGGCTCCCACAGAGATGAGATTCTTCTTCAAATCCGGTACATATCGAACATCTTTTAATGTTCTGATCATTCCATCATGGTTCCTTAATCGTATTGAACCAATGCCATATGAGGTAAGAGGGCTGTTATCCGCTGTGTGGATGACTCCATATTCTCCTTCTTGAAATTCCACGAACCAATCCCTGTTGGGACACATATGATAGCTACAAGCCGAGTCCATCAACCATATGTCTGATGATGTTGATGGCTCCGTTGTAACTAATGAGAAATCTGAATCATCACAATCAGCTACATTTGAATCCATAATAGCCTTTCCATTGTTATGTTTGGCCTTATTCTTCAACTTCGGACAGTCTTTCTTCCAGTGCCCCTTTTCTCGACAAAAGGCACATTCATCTTTGCTGGGTTTAGATCTTGACTTAGATCTTCCTTTCTTTGTCCTCGTTTGATTTTGAGAACGACCCCTCACGAACAGTGCTTCTCCTTCTCCGCCCTTCTGTTTTTCTCGCTTTCTTTGTTCATAGCTGTACAAAGCCGAACAAACTTCTCTGAGAGAAATTTCGTCATTTCCATGGAGTAGAGTAGTTTCAAGGTGCTCGTACTCATCAGGAAGTGACGCCAACAACATCAAGGCCAAGTCACCATCATCATAAGTTGTATCCATATTTTGCAAATCTGTGACCAACTTATTGAAACTGGTGATATGTTCATTCATCGTGGTACCAGGAACATAGGTGAAGTGAAACAGTCTCTTCTTTATGTACAATTTATTTTGACTGTTTTTCTTCAAAAATTTATCCTTCAGTGCTTTCCATAACTTACTTGCAGAAGTTTCCTTTGTGTATGGATATTTCTGCTCTCTAGCAAGGTAGGATCGAATGGTACCGCAAGCAACACGGTTGAGAATCTTCCAATCTTCTTCTCCAATAACATCTGGTTTCTTTTCTTCAATGTCCAGATCTAGCCCTTGTTGAAAAAGGACATCTAGAACCTCGCCTTGCCACATCCCAAAATGTCCGTACCTGTCAAAAATTTCTACCGCAAATTTCGCATTTGACACAATTCTTGTCATAAGCGAAGATGCCAATGATGACGTATTGTTGACACTTGATGTAGATTCTTCTTGTTTATTGTCTCCCATCTTTGACACAAATATTATTTAATAGCTGATGACACAAATCAAGATTATTTCCTTTCTGGTATGGAAGATCAGACTAAGCTGCAACCACAGAGCATACTCAGACAGAACCATGACTCAGTTACCAAGATAAATCTTTTCTAATGTGGAAGATCAGACTATGCTGCAACTACAGAGCATACTTAGACAGTACCTTGGCTCTGATACCAATTGTTGCGGAAGCCAAATGTATATAGTGTGAATAAGTCACAACTACTATACCAAAAATTATGGCAGCCACTAAATAATAAACAAGACAATAAAACAACAATAAAAAGGAACACCAGAGTTTACGAGGTTCGGCCAATTTTGCCTACTTCCTCGGACACAACCAATATTTTATTCCACTCCAAAATACAAGTGAAATAATACTAAAGAGAGAAGATACAAATGCCTTAAAAAGATGAGAAGGAAAATGAGAGGTGTGTTTAAATCTAAAACATTAGGCCTCCTTTTATAGGAAAAAATTCCCTACCAATTGCCTAAACCACCGATGTGGGATAAAAATTTTGACATATTCAACAATTGGCACTTTACCTGAATTTCCACAGAAAAGTGAATTAAGGGAGTTAGTTCTTAGCTACACAGGTTTCACTGGTTCACTTCCAAATTCAATTATTGCTAACCTTCGAAATATGGCCCGGCTCGACTTAAGAAGTTGCAATTTCAGTGAACTTATTCCATCAAATTTGGGAAATCTCCGGGACCTGGTTCGTTTAGACTTGTCATTCAACAACTTTAGTGGCTCAATCCTACTCTTTCATAAGGCAAAGAAGCTCAATCACATTGACCTTTCTAATAACAATGGTCCACTTTCTTCTGCTCAAACTCAATTATTAGTTCTCCTTTCTCTCCCCTCATTGCAGTTCCTTAGTATTCAAAACAGTCATTTACGCGGAAAAGTCCATGAATTTTCAAATGCATCCTCTTCTGTTCTGGAAACACTTATTTTGAGTATTAATCATCTAAACAGATCGATCCCTCGGTCTATCTTTAAACTCAAAAGGCTTTCGAAACTCTCACTTTGTTCCAACTCCTTTAGTGGGACCATTAATATCGAAGCGATAAAGGGATTTCCTAAGCTAACCACCCTTTACCTTTCTTACAACAACTCGAGAATTGATATATAGTATGATAGTAATTCAACCTCATCTCCCTTGCCAGTTAAAATCAGCAACCTGAGGTTAGCTTCATGCCAGTTGCAAAAGTTTCCAGATCTTAAAAACCAATCGTTGTTATTCGAATTAGACCTTTCAGACAACAAAATTAGAGGGGAAATACCTAGTTGGGTTTGGACAGTTGGATATCTGAATCTTTCTCATAATCTTCTTGAGTCTCTAGAAAAACCTTACCATATATCTATAACTCCTAGGGTCATTGAGTTGAGTTCAAACAGGATCAAGGGCAATCCACCCTTTCTACGTGCTGACACAGATCGCTTTGCAAACTGGAGAAGTAGTATTACTTACCTTTCTGATGATAGGCTATAATTACATATTTTAGTCGATTATTACACTCTAATTTACTGCACTTTAGTTGAGTTTGC
>MU702478.1:192236-206289 GCA_026770625.1 Nicotiana glauca | reverse complement strand
CTTCCTTAGGTCTGCTACGTGGTCTTCTTGACGCTTGGATTTTATGATCACATCATCTACGTACACCTCAATCTCCTTGTGTATCATGTCATGAAATACAGTAGTCATCGCTCTCATGTACGTTGCCCTAGTGTTCTTTAAGCCAAAAGGCATTACCCGGTAGCAATAAGTCCCCCACGGCATAATGAAAGCCGTCTTTTCCGCATCTTCTTCATCCATCAGGATCTGGTGATACCCAGCATAGCAATCCACAAATGACCCGATCTCACGTCCAGCACAATTATCGATCAAAATATGAATGTTGGGTAATGGAAAGTTATCCTTTGGGCTTGCCCTGTTCAGATTGCGGTATCGGCACATACCCGAATCTTCCCATCTTTCTTCGGCACTAGCACCACATTAGCCAACCAATCAGGATATCGGGTGACACGAATAACCTTTGCCTGCAGCTGCTTGGTTATTTCTTCTTTAATCTTCACACTCATATCTGTTTTGAACTTTCTCAATTTCTGCTTGACGGGAGGGTATGCTGGGTCAGTGGGTAATTTGTGAACCACTAAATCGGTGCTTAAACCTGGCATGTCATCATACGACCATGCAAAAATGTCTTTGAATTCCATGAGTGTTTTGATTAGCTCATCCCTTATGTTTGGCTCAATGTGGATACTTATCTTAGTTTCCCTGACATTGTCGGCATCCCCTAAATTGACAGCTTCAATGTCATTCAAATTGGGCTTAGATTTCTCTTTGAACTGGCTTAATTCTTTACTTATCTCTTCAAAGGCTTCATCTTCATCGTATTCCGATTCATCATCATTATCGACCTCTTGTACAATTAATTCGGAATCAGACTGATTTTTTAGACTAGGTTGAAGATCCGTTGTGCAAGCCATGTCATTAGAACCAGTATAAAGAGAACTGTTCGGAAAGAAAAAGAAGAAGACAAAATTAAAACAAAATAAGAAGGGAAAACGTTCATTTTATTAAAATGCGGGATAACAGAGTTTCACACTTTTGCTGAAAACAAAACAAGAATTGGATTACAACTCTGGGATAATCCAGAAAACAAGAAAGAAAAATCCAGAGCCTACTACCAAGACTCCCTCCAAGTAGGAAGAGGAGTAGCCGTCCAATTGTTGATACTGGCCCTAGGCCCCACAAACTGTATATCTGCCTTACTGGAACCTTCTCCAGCTTCTATCACGTTGACATCGGCGAACAGCCTTTCAAAACCTTGATCCAGATCTCCATCCGTCCCAATCAACGGTCCGGGAACATTTGGGGCTGACAATTTTCTGATACCTGCTTTGACAAATGATCTGGAGAGACGTGGAATTGGCTTGGGAAGAACCCAAACTCTTTTCTTCAACTTTCGAGCCTGCCTCACATCTGCTGCTATAGGTTTGAACCCCAACCCAAAAGTATCCAGATTTTTGGGCAAAGAAACTGGCTGGGTAATACCTTGCAAATCAGCCCCAAACCTTTTCCTGGTACAAACTCGCTGTTCAACATTTCTGAGGCTATCATGAAGGTGGCTGCTGCGATTCTAGGAAGTGGAAGGTCCTCGCCTTCAGAAATTTTATCCGCTGAGACTGCATCAAAAATTTGGTAAACCCATGGACCTTTGTCATCATCGGTTTCTATGAATGGTACAATGGCATCACCCACAGTGCCTGTACCATCATCCCCATGCACCACTATCTCTTGCTTGTCCCACTCAAATTTCACCATCTGGTGCAATGTAGAAGGCACTGCTTTGACGGCATGGATCCAAGGTCGCCCCAATAGAAGATTGTATGATACTGCCACATCTACCACTTGGAATTCCATGGTGAATTCAACGGGACCAATGGTTACTTCCAGTATGATATCACCCACTGTGTCAGTACCACCCTCATCAAAACCTCGGACGCAGACGCTATTCCTGTGAATCCGATCATGATCAACCTTCAGCTTGTTCAGAGTAGTCAAAGTACAGATGTTAGCGCTTGACCCATTATCGATCAATACTCGGGTGACCACTGAGTCTTCGCATTTCACGGTCAAGTATAGGGCTTTGTTGTGTTCTGTACCCTCTATTGGCAATTCATCATCAGAAAACATCACGTGGTTTACCTCAAAGATTTTGTGCACTATCCTTTCCAAATGGTTCACTGAGATTTTATCCGGAACATGGGCCTCGTTCATGATTTTCATCAGTTCCTTGCAATGGTCGCTGGAATAGATCAACAATGATAGTAATGAAATTTGTGCTGGGGTCTTTCTTAACTGCTCCACAATGGAGTATTCTTGGGCCTTCATCTTCTTCAAAAACTCCTCCGCCTCTTCCTCCATCACGGGCTTCTTTACCGCCGCCGGGTTAGACCTTCTTAACTCTATGGGAGCAGAACACCTTCCTGAACGAGTTAACCCCTGGGCCTCACATATTTCTTCCACAACCTCTTTTCCCTAGTAAATCACCATCGCTTTACTGTAGCTCCATGGCACGGCTTTCTCGTTGGTTATTGGCAACTGCAGTACTGGCCTGATAACAACTGGCCCTATACATGTTGGCTTGCTCAGTTTCCCTTGCACTATTACTTTGACCGGCTCTGGATTCTTTGCAACAATAGGCAAACTCTTTCCCATCACCACCACCGGCTAGACATCTACCTTTTCCAACTGTACCACCGCTTCCCCATCGGTCGACTTTTCTTTTGGGCTGGCACGGATCATCATCACTGTTTGTGACGGTTTCTTTGGCTCCCCTTCTTCGTGTATCAACTCAATCATATGGGCTGCATGGTGAGTCGGCAGCGGATTCTGGTTGATATTGTGTTCCTCTGGTGTCTGAACCTCGATCTTATTGGTGTCAATAAGATCTTGTACTGCATGTTTCAATTTCCAACACCTCTCAGTATCATGTCAGGGAGCCCTCGAACAGTACTCACAACTCACTAAGTAGTCAATATTTTTGGGAACAGGATTTGGCAATCTGGTCTCAACAGGACTTAACAAGACTAACTGCTTTAATTTGTGAAACAAAACAGTATAGGTTTCTCCCAACTTAGTGAATGTCCTTGGTCTCTGCACCCTTTCATTTTTGAAAGCCTGATTTCCCCGAAAACCTTGCCCTGAAGGGTTCCTGTAGGCCCTTGGTGGTGGATATGCGTTTTGTGGAGGTGGGTAGGTATTATGTGGAGGTGGGTAGGTATTTTGGGGAGCCGGCGCGCGCCATTGCGGGCGAGCCGGAGGCTGGGTGTATGTCTAGGCTTGATGGACGGAGAAGTGTGGTTCTTGTGGTGGGTAGTAGGGCTGTGGAGGGTAATTTGGAGTGTGTGGGTAATTTGGGTGATGGGGTCTGGATTGGTAGCAGGAGGGAGGACCTCTCGATATGGACCAATTACTCGCCTCAACTGTCGCAACATCTTCCCTTTTCTTCTTCCCGAGCGCACCTCCCGTGTCGCTCTGAATGGACTGAGTTGTTGCTTTCAGTGCTGAATAACTCAAGATTTTGTTAGACTTCAATCCTTCTTCAATAATGGCTCCCATCTTTACCACTCCATTGAACGATTTACCCACGGACATCACTAGATGATCAAAGTATGTCGGTTCCAACGTTTGCAAAAAGTAGTCTACCATTTCGTTCTCCCTCATCGAAGGATCCACTCTTGCTGCTTGTTCCCTCCAGCGGAAACCAAATTCTCTAAATCTCTCTGCGGGCTTCTTTTCTAGCTTCAACAATGACAGACGATCAGGGACTATCTCAAGGTTATACTGAAAATGGCCAATGAATGCCTGTGCCAAGTCATCACATGTACCGGGATCCTATCTCGTGTACCATTCCAGCGCGGACCCGCCCAGGCTTTGACCGAAATAAGCTATCAACAATTCATCCTTCCCGCCAGCTCCTCTCATTTTACTACAGAAAACTCGGAGGTGGGCCACCGGGTCGGCATGTCCCTCGTATAAATCGAACTTCGGCATTTTGAACCCTGCGGGTAACTGGACATCCGGGAAAGGGCACAAATCTTTGTTGGCAACACTAACTTGGTTGCCTAAACCATGCAGGTTCCTGAAGGATTTCTCCAGGCTTTTGACTTTTCGAATCACTTCCTCTTGTTCTGCATTCTTAATTGGTTTCTCGGTTTCCTCCGGGATCCCAAAATGGGGTGTATATGTGTATGGCTCAGGAGCTTTAAAAGTGGTTTCAGGAGGGTAATACTGGGTGTCATGAGCTTGGAACAGTAGCTCACTAGATGATCTTTGTAATATGGCTGGGGGAGGTGCCACAAAGACAGAAACATTTGGTGGAGGAGGGTTCTGATTGGGTGGTGGAGCTTGGGGATCATAGGGATTTCTTCCCTGATAGTAGTGGTGACTGGGGAAGCTTGTCGAAGGGCCGGGGGGAGGGTATTCCGGCGTGTGTCCTGGTGGGAGAGTAGGAGTAATGGGTGGTTCAGGCCCCTTTTGTACCCTAGCCAAGGCTAGCTGCATTTCGTTCATCTCCAGTCTCATTTTTTCCATTTTTTCCATTGCCTCCTTCAGGAGCTGACTTTCCGTTCTTTCCTCCTCAACACTTTGGTCTGAACTAGTCATGCTTTTTAGTATGGGCCCTTTGGATCTTGTTTGATAATGGTATGGTGCCAGTACGCTTTAACAAACTAACTGGTTTGAAATTGGAAAAACAACAAACTTGTCAGCGTTAGAGTTTTAACAGATATTGCAATTGCACGTTGGGGGATGCAATGTTCTTAGGCAGTTAACCATTTCTAACATGTTTTTGCTTCAACCGCATGCATCATCCCGGCTTACTTTATTTGTGCCTCTTTCAAATGTTTCGGAAACCCTCCATTATTTGTTCTTCTTTTCTCTCTTTCTTTTTCTATTTCTTTTATTCACTTTCTCTTTTTCTCTTTTAGCGGTGGTCGAATCTTATGGGGATTGCCTACGTATCATGACCCCGCATGAATCAGACCGAGCGTAGTTCAGGCCATATGAAGCACATGATAAAATATTTTTCACACAAACAAACTGCTTTTATTAAACCACTTGAACAAAGTTTACAAACTTTTTAGAAGAAGAACAAAAACAAAACTTAAAGAACTGACTGACAGACTCACCAAATTTAAAAGATTAAAAATACATCAATGCTTTGAATTTTTCTGTGGCCCGTGAGGCATCATTCGGCCTTGCCACGGGCCTTGATGTGAGATCCCTTTTCATCCCTTTCAATTCCTCAATGATCTGGCGGACATAACCCATGACTGAAGCAAAGAGAGTAGTACGGGGCATTTCCTCACATGCAAGGCACCTCATGGTGATGTAGTGCCCGATCTCTTCGATCCTTCCCCTGATCCTGTCCCTTTCCACAAGCAATTGCTCTATTCATTGATTCCGCATCCCCAGCACTTGAGTGTTGTGGAAGAATTGTTCTTGAAACTCCTGCATCTGCTTTTCCATCCGTGCAATTAAGTCATGACAGCGTTTCCTATCGGCTCTGAAGTCTCTGGCTTGCCTGAAGAGATGTTCTTACAGGGTGGATATTGTTTCTCTCAATATAGAGATTCTCCCTTCGTAGTCCCTCTTCATCTACCGCCAATGCAGTTTCCGCTCTTCTGTACCTCTTACCCGTCTGGCCTTGATCCTTGTTATCCTGGCTTCAAATTCTTCCAAACCCTCTTGGCATTCGATGAGTTGCCATTTTAACTCATTTATCAAATCCTCATCAGACCGACTCCTTGGGTGTCTGTCGGCATTCATTCTCATCTATCGAATTTGAGATTTCAAAGCTTCATTTTCCTGGGCCAACTTCTTTTTATCCCCTTCGTCGGTGGCGGCCTGCAAACCGTTTTCAAACCGGAGATCCTGGGCCTGTTTTTCCAATGTCCTTATGCGGGCCCTATATTCGCGTTCTTTATCCAGCCAAAGTCGCGGTTCTTGTGATGCATCCACAAACTCCTGTATGTGCGGCCTTTTGGTTGGTCGCTCTGGGGCGTCTCTAACAATGTTCTTCCTTC
Source organism: Nicotiana glauca (assembly GCA_026770625.1). NCBI lineage: Eukaryota > Viridiplantae > Streptophyta > Magnoliopsida > Solanales > Solanaceae > Nicotiana > Nicotiana glauca. The sequence goes on along the minus strand of MU702478.1, from coordinate 200,290 downwards.
TGTACCAGTCGAGGTAGGCTTGTGAGACTTCGCCTCCGGACAGGTCATGCACCCGAGTGTTTGCTGTCAAGTGCTGGCATTCATTCCATATAAAACGGACGGTTTCTTCATGAAATTGGCCATCGGTGCTAACCTCGACCACATAAACACTAAGATCTTCATCTGGGTATACCACCTGACACCTTCCTAACTGTCTCATCACTCGGTAAGGCGTATGAGGCTGAATACCTCAGAGTCCCACTAAGAGGAAGTAAGGACCCGTGGCAGGCATATACACAATTTCTTCCACAGGAAGCCAACCTAACGTCCAATCTATTTGCACTGCAGTGATGGCACGGAAATAGGATACCCAGTCTTCGAACCCTTCTGGCAACTTGAGCCCTGAAATTCTTGTGTCATACTCTTCAATGCAGCCTTTGTCTGTAGATCTGTAACTCACATACTGAGGGTGGTGACACAAATTCTCGATCATCCACATCTGCAACAATAAATTGCATCCCTCGAAGAAATCCGCCCCGGCTTTACAAGCTGTGAGAGCCCGGTACACCTCAGATACTATCATAGGGGCCAGCGTGCTTTTGTTATTGGTAATTAAGACCTTGACAACTCCGGCCACTTTCAAATCGATGTTTCTATCTTTCCGGGGAAACACCACAATGCCCAAGAAGGCTACCATGAAGGCGAACCGCCTATGTTCATCCTATTTTGTCTGATTTCCTCTACTACAAACCCCGCTTTCTGGATCGTTGAATCCCCCTATATGCCCATACCTCCAGTATATGAAATGTAGAATGGAAAAACCCCTATCCAATTCAGAGTACGGGTCTCCCTTGCTTATCTTTAATAGATCCATGAACTTGAATGAATTGACGTCTCTTGGAGCAATCAAATATTTGTGCCTTAGCCCCTCGATAATGTCCATATAACCTGCTACCTCTTCCAAGGTTGGGGTAAGTTCAAAATCCGAAAAATAAAATACATTGTGGGCCGGGTCCCAAAACGTAACCAAAGCCTTTATGATGTCACATCTGGGTCTGACGTTCAACAAATTGATAAGACCCCCCAGATGTAGTTTGATTTTATCTTGCTCCGACTTTCCCAAATCCTCCCACCATAAGTGCAACTCCAAAGGGATCTTGCTTTTAACTACTAGTGGCAAACTTGGACCCGTGCTTATTCTGCACATTTATTAAGGGGTTTTAAGCAGAAGGTAAAACTTATTTGACTCACAACAAAACTGACAACAATGTTTTCAAATTAAACACAAGACCCGATTTTTCGAGCACGGCCTTCCAGCACTTCGGTGACGAAGGTTTTGAGGATGTGTGGGCTTACTGGTCCAAACCTTAGAAACGACCAGAGGTGGTTGTTTAAGCAAATTCAGCCTTCTGGCATCCCTTTCGGGAACATTCGGCTATTTTTGACAAAACGGCATTGCCCGACTTATGAAAAATTAAAATTTCACATTTTTTGGTGACTTTCGCAAAATGGGAAGTTGGACCCGACGAGGGTTGCCTACGTATCCCACACCCTGTAAGAATCAAACCAGCGTAGTTCGCCCAAATAAAACAAACTACATTTGAAAACGAAACATTTTTTTCAAATAATTGGCAAATAAAACGAATTATTATTATTTATTTATTTTTATTTTCAAACACAAACTATTTTTTGAAAACCAAATCACATTTTTTCTTTATTGGAAAATGAAGTAGAATATTTTTTTAAAACATTTTTTTTTTCTAGTGGAAAATAAACAAACTATTTTAAACTACAAAACGTTTTCTTCTATTGTTTTTTTTTCAAATAAGTTAAACTAAAAAAAACACATTTTCCTTTTCGTTTCCTCAGAGTTTCGATACTACTTGGATATTGATTTTATTTTTTCTAAAAAAATAGTTTATCTCCCTACACTGCTATTTTTTTTTTAATAATTTCCCAGTATTCCCGATTTTCAGAAGCCGGTCAGCATGCAAGTTTGAAGCAAATAAATGCGTAAAACAAACAGGATGCAACAGGATGGTCTTTTTTCCATTTCAGGTTGCCTGTCATAGACGGACCCAACCCTTGTGTTGAGTCCCCTAAGTCGAATGCAACATGATGCAAATAAGCGTTCCTACTAGGGATCCTTCATGAGGTTTTGTTATATTAGGTTTATCCTGGGTGTTTGTTCTAGACCTGGCTTACCCGAGTGGACAACTCGAGCCGAGGATGGGAATTGCGTACTGGTAACCAAAAGATCATCCGGCTTTGCAACTCCTCTGAATCCTCGTTCTATTCTGGGATATGACATTAACAGAAAGAAGTCACGACCAGCGTGCACTCCTCGGAGGTAAGAAGAGAAGGTTTCGGCACAGTTTATATATACAGTTCAAATAATATCAAAGCGGTAAAGCATTATTTTGCATATTTGATACCAATCAAGTAATAAAATCAGATAATAAATAAAGCCAAATACAATAATTATTCTAAGCTCGAATTTCTAACCCTGAACCGGTGGTTTTGGGTTTCATTTTACTTCCCCAGCAAAGTCGCCAGAGCTGTCACACCTCCTTTTTCTGATACACCCTGGGAAGGGTATAATAAAAGGAGTTTTTCCAATTGAAGGACAATCGAAACGGGATTCGTTTATTAAGAGATTCAGAGTCTCCACTCGGGAGATTTATGGTGTCCCAAGTCACCGGTTGAATCCCGAACCGAGGAAATTGTTGACTCTGTATTATAGTCCGCGAACCAGAAATCCGGATAAGGAATTTTGTTAACCCGGGAGAAGGTGTTAGGCATTCCCGAGTTCCGTGGTTCTAGCACGGTTGCATAATTGTCATATTTGGCTAAATTATCTGATTTTTACAAATAAAAGCTTATATGCAAGTTTAAAACTTTTTATCGCTTTTATTATTATTACTTATTATTATTATTTTAACAAAAGAATTGCAACATTGTAAAAATGTATCTCGAACCACGTCACATCAATGTACCCGTGGTTATCGACGCATTTCGACTCCATTGAGATTTGGATTTGGGTCACATAAATGTGCACCCAAGTTTAAGAAAGTAAATTATTAAACACGCGCCTAATGCAACTATGCATTTGCACTTTGCGAGGGCCATGGAATTTTCTAAATAGAAGGCCTCGAATTCTAAGGATCAAAAGAAAGATTAGTTTACAACGAGGGTCACGCAATTGATATTTTGTTTGGCACGGCACACCTCAATTTATTCTAGCCAAAAAGGTTTTTAAACTAGTCCATGAGGGCCATATACTATGTCTTGCCTAATATAGCACGCCTCCGTTCTACTTTTAAAAGATTTGTACTCAATTAAACAACCTACGGATGATCATGAATTATTTTTCTAGACAACTTTGAGATTATTGTAAATGGATTAAAGCATGATAACACAGCAGGCATTTACAATCACATGCCTTGATTTTGCATAGGTAACGAAAGCTATCACATTATCTTCTAGATATCATGTTAAAGCTTTGTGCGTAATTTAGATCAAATAGTCTCCTATCAATTATCATGTGGTGACTCACAAAGGTGATATGATCAAATCTTATGCATATGACATATGTTAACCAGCTTGGCTTTCTGTGAGATGAAAACTAGCCACATATTCAATGCTCAAGCTTCAGAAGAAAGGAGACCAACTTATTTCCATGTTGTTCGAAATTGCAGGGTGGTCACAAATAAAGATGCTTAAGCTGAGTCTAATGGAAACACTTGAAGACGGACTCCTCCATTAATTTTTTCTAGAGTAAAATAATTTGCAAAAGCTACCAATGAATAGCGAGTCAACCACATTAACCCATGAGGAACATGATTTGCAAGATTAATTTGAAACAATTAAGAGCCAAAGTTCTATTTCCTTTATCACTTGAGCTTATGGAGTCCACCAAAATAAAAAGGCCGGATGAAAACTTTATAATAAAGAAAAGCTTAATAAGAACTTAACAAGGCCAAGTAACTCTTCGAGCATCGCATTTTAAAACCAACTAAAGACAATCTCAGGTTACTATCAAGTTAAAATACCAACATCTTTGTTTCGATTACTAAAAAATCACTTCCAGAACTTAACCTCACAACAACCAAATTTGTATAGATTCAAGCTAGCTACCAGTGACTTTAAGCATGCTTAATGCAAGTCAATAAACAAAATCAGGAGAGGCCATAATCAAACTAATTAAAACCCATAAAAATACATGAATTCGAACTTCAAATTATATAATAACTACAGAAAAAGAAATCAGCAGAATCAAATGATGTTCATGAGCTGTGCCGTATTCATTTCCTTCTCAATCATGCCTCAAATCACATGTTCAAATGAAACTTATGAGAATTTGGAATATAACTGGAAAAAAAGGTACAGAAAAGATATAAGAGATGGTAGATTCAGCAGTAGAAAGCAGCAGCAACAGCAAATTTAACCCAGAAAAATAATTGGAAATCCAACTTGAAATTAGTCTTTGAATTCAAGGATATCACGCACAGCTTAAAACCAAACTTTTACCAAGAATGACCTCAAACTTGCACTTCATTTGATTGCCCACAACTTGTCATAAACTAATACTCCATAAAATTTCAGAGATTCTTTGTGAGCAGTAGTAGTTTTTGTATTCCTATGCTTAAAATTTTAGAGGAAACAATATTTTTGACAGAATTTTCTTCTTGATTTTTTAGCTCTTCCACCTCTTTTTTTTTTCTATCTTTTTTCTCTTCTCCCCCTTTTCTCTACTGATTTCCATCCCTTAAATGGGCATCCAGTTAGTGCATAAATCATTCTATATCCATCATCATATTATCTCTTTATTTCTTTAATCAACCACTTTCTTATTGCCCTTTAAATAATTCAGTAGTGCCTATTTTCAGCCTTAAAATTAGCAAAGAGTGCAGTTTCCATTATCAATTGTCTATTTAACTTTTTCAATACACTTAGGATTGTCTCAATTAAGTCCCCTAATAGACCTTAATATTCAGCAGCCTTTATTCGATTATTCCAGTGATTTAATTCCCCAAACTACCCCTTAAACTACTGAAATCCTTACCCATCAGTTATGACCAATTCACCTAATCAATCAAATAATTTTAAGCAACAATTAACCTAAACTAATTCAGCTATAACCAATACAACTTATCAAGCAATTACTTAGCCATATGAACTGACTCCTAACTCAACTATCTGGAAAACCAAATCCATGTTAAAGATGGGCAATTACCTACTGATTTTAAACTGACCATTGCATTCATTATGGAGAATCCATCAACATACAAAGGGGATGAAATAAACACAATTAAACCATTGATAACAAAGAACTGCAAATCAAACAAAGATCAGAGAAACCAAACATAGATAATAACATTCTTGGACTTAACATAAACACGAATTAACTACAAGAACCGACTAATGGACGAAACTTACTTAATCGATTCGACAGTTTATAACACATAGAAATTAACCAAAAACGAACAGACTAGAATAGACTAATAAGTGATTCCAGTTGTATTGACAAAACAAGGAACTTATAAACTAATTATTCGACGAAGTTATTCAAATCGAATATAGCTTATAAGATATACTCAAACGAACAGAAGAGCTTGACCAAATAAAAGGTCTGGTTGGAGATGGGCAGAACAATTGATTAAAAATTGAAAAATCCATAAAACTAAACTAAACACATAAACAAATATTAATAGAACCGAAATAGAACAAAGGGAAAGGAAAATACCTCAGTGACAAAATCAGAAACAAACAACCTTGGGGCCAACTCGGACTTGGATTTTTTTTAGGTCGAACAGACCTTAATCGAGTGTTCTCAACTGAGAACACTTCGACTAAGGTCAGCTAAGCACCCAAACTCTTTTAATTTGGAAAAACTTTAGCCTTTGGTTTTCTAGGGTTCTTGGGGTTCGATTTGGAGTTCGAAGGGTTCTAGCAAGATTCGAACCAAACCAAAGGTATTTTGGGCACGATGGAGGTCAGGGGGTGCCATGGTGTGTGTTTGGGGCGGATTGGGATAGGTCCAGGTTCTGCTAAAATCTTCAAATGAAGATTCGAGACGATGGGGGATGATTCGAAGTAAACAGGTCCGAGATTTGGATAGGGGGTGGTCAGATAGTCTAGGGGTGTTAGTTTGAAGGTCATTCGACCTCAGGCCGCCGGGTTTACGGCGGAGGTAAGTGGGGGCGGCGCTAGGGTTTCAAGGGAAGGGTCTGATTTCAGTCTCTGAGAGATTAGAGACGGAAGGGGTTTGGCTGTGAGGGGGGTGGGGAATTAATGGGTTAGGTATATTAAAGTGGTGTTTTGATTCTGATCCGTTGGATCATGACAATCGACGATCTAGATTGATTGTAAGGCGGGAAAATGGGGTCGTTTAACATCAAAGGGAACCGGGTATGGGGAAAACAGGTTGGGTCGGGTAACAGAGAAGTCTCGGGACCGTTCGATCTAACTGTTTCTATGGCTGAGATTCATTGGCCTTATAATGACGTAGCTTCACGCTCATACTATGTCGATTCACTGGGTGATTTGGACCGGGTTGGGGTTGATCTGGGCTGGTTCTTTTTTGGTTGAGATTTGTTTGGGCCTGGGGTTTTGATTGAGAATTGGCCCATTCCGATTTTCTTCCTATTTTCAGTTTATTTCTTTTTTCTTTTTATTTCCTAACAAAATCCTAGATTAAATTATAAAACTAAAATTATCTAAAAATGCTAATTAACTCTATATAATAATTATCACATAAATTAAACACCAATTATCATTAAAATCACACAACTAGACATTAAATGCAATGTAACATTATTATCTTTTGTGATTTTTTATTTTTGTAAAAATAACTTAATTACTCCTAAATGTAGAATTGAATCCTAGATGCAAATGTGACATATTTTGTATTTTATATTAATTTAAACAAATAAACATGCACAGACAAATACAAATAATTATCCAAAAATGCCGCGAAAAATCTCAAAAATTGCACACAAAGAAAAATTATTTTATTTTGAATTTTTGGGAGTAATTCATGTAAGGCAAAAATCACGTGCTCACAGTTGCGACATGTAATAGAAGAAGAGAATATTACATTCAACGATGCAGATGCTGAGGGTCTCTTAAGTCCACATAACGACGCACTGGTAATATCTTTACTTGTATTTGACACTAACGTGAAACGAGTTTTGATTGATCCAGGCAGTTCTGTGAATATTATTTTGATACGAGTATTGTGCGAGATGCAATTTGAGGATAAATTAATCCCAAAAGCGCATACTTTGTCGGGATTTGACAACTCTAGTGTTGTAACAAAAGGAAAAGCAATCCTTACTATATTCGCAGAAGGCGTTGTGAAAGATACCAAATTTCAAGTCGTAGATATAGAAATGGCTTATAACATGATTCTTGGGAGGCCATGTATCCATGACATGGATGTTGTTCCATCAACATTACATCAAGTTATGAAATTTCCATCACCTTGGGGGATATGTCAAATCAGAGGCGATCAACAAACTTCTAGAAGCATCAATTCCGTTACAGATTCAACTAATAAGGGTGAAGACAAATAGCAATTACAGAATTCAGGTGGCGGAGACATGGTATCAACCTCAACTGAACAAGAGCAAATAGGTGTGGATTCAAGACCTGATACCATTCAAGAACCAGAGGAGAACGAGAACATCAAAACAACCATAGAAGAATTAGAGGTTGTGGTTTTATTTATACACTGGCCCGAGAGAAAAGTGTATATAGGAGCCAATCTCAGCCCGGAGGTAAAGCATAAGTTAATTGAATTTTTAAAAGCTAACGCAAATTGTTTTGCTTGGTCCCATTCTGACATGATAGGGATACCACCGGAGGTCATGACTCATAAACTAAACGAAGATCCATCATACCCTCCAATCAAGCAAAAAGAAAAGAAATCAAGGAACTTTCAAGAATAAGGTGATTCAAGAAGAAGTTCAAAAATTGCTGAAAGTTGGTTCAATTCGTGAGGTAAAATATCCTGACTGGTTAGCTAACACTGTTGTGGTTCCTAAGAAGAATGGTAAGTGGCGAGTCTGTGT
>MU702478.1:165316-192198 GCA_026770625.1 Nicotiana glauca | reverse complement strand
TGTTGTGGTTCCTAAGAAGAACGGTAAGTGGCGAGTCTATGTAGATTACACAGACCTTAATAAAGCCTGTCCAAAAGATTCTTTCCCTTTACCACACATAGATAAATTAATTGATGCTACTGCAGGGCATGAGCTATTAAGTTTTTTAGATGCATATTCAGGCTATAATCAAATCAAGATAGATCCAGGAGATGAGGAAAAAACTTCTTTCATAACAGACAGAGGGACTTACCTGTTATAAGGTAATGCCCTTTGGTGTTAAGAATGCAGGTGCAACGTATCAGATGTTAGTTACCCAAATGTTTCAAGAACATTTAGGTAAAACCATGGAGATATATATAGATGATATGCTAGTTAAGACTCAACATTCAGAAGATCATATATCCCACCTATCTGACACGTTCAAAATTTTACGAAAGTATAATATGAAGTTGAATCCAGAAAAATGTGCATTTGGTGTGGCATCAGGTAAGTTTTTAGGTTTCCTTGTTTCTAACCGTGGTATTGAAGTAAATCCTGCACAGATTAAGGCCATTGAAGAAATCCCTAATATACTTTCAAACAAGAAAAAAGTCTGACAGGGAGAATCGCAGCTTTGGGAAGGTTCATTTCCAAATCATCGGAAAAGTGTTTCAAGTTTTTCTCAGCCCTTAAAAAGCAGGATCATTTTGAGTGGGATGAGGAGTGTCAACAGGCACTTAGAGATTTGAAGACTTACCTATCAAATCCACCTTTGCTTTTTATCTACCTTGTTGTTTCATAAATTGCAGTAAGCGCGGTTTTGGTTCGTGAAGAACAAGGTAAACAATCTCCTATCTACTATGTTAGTAAATCTTTATTAGATGCAGAGACACGGTATCCACAACTGGAAAAACTAGCACTTGTTTTAATCATGGCATTTAGCAAGTTAAGACCATATTTTCAATGTCAACCCATTATTATGGTAACTGCATACCCTTTACGTAGTATATTTCATAAGCATGAATTGTCAGGAAGGTTAGCCAAATGGTCCATAGAACTGAGTGAATATGAAATCACGTACCTACCTAGAACAGTTATAAAGTCCCAGATATTAGCTGATTTCGTGGCTGATTTTAGCCAAAGGATGTAATTAGAAGCTGAAAAAGAAGTTCAGGTACTTAATAAGGCTAATCCAGGAACATGGACCTTATTCACTGATGGTTCATCTAACATAAAAGGTGCAGGACTAGGAATCGTTTTAGTACCACCTACGGGTGAAACTATTAGGCAGGCTATTAAATGTCACTCCGTAACTAATAATGAAGTGGAGTATGAAGCTGTGATTGCGGGTCTAGCATTGGCACGAGAACTTGGTATAAGTCAAGTGGTGATCAAAAGTGATTCTCAGCTTGTGGTTAATCAAATGCTGGGGACTTACACGGCTAGGGAAACAAGGATGCAACAATACTTGGAAAAGGTACGGGAACTAATAAAGCAATTCCAAACTTGGAAGGTCAACTAAATACCAAGGGATGAAAATGTTGAAGCAGATGCCTTACCCAATCTTGCATCCGCAGCAGATGTGGCAAACGATGCAAATGTCTCGGTTATACATTTATTTCATTCAGTTCTCGAATCTGATAAGAACGAGGTAAATTTTAATAATTTAACTTGGGATTGGAGAAACGAAATTGTTGCTTTTTTACAATACGGTACCGTTCCTAATGACAAGAGACAAGCACACGCACTTCGCAAAAAGGCTGCTCGTTACTGTTTAAAACAAGGGAACCTTTATCGTAAAATGTTTTGTGGTCCCTTAGAAAGATGCCTCGAACCTTCTCAAACGGAGTATATGATGAGGGAAATACATGAGGGGCATTGCGGGAATCATGCAGGAGGAAGATCACTGGTGAGAACCTTGATTAGAGTAGGGTACTATTGGCCTAAAATGGAATGCGACAAATGCTAGAAGTATGGTAACAATATGCATAGGCCAGTAGAATTATTACATCCATTCATTGTGTCGTGGCTGTTTATGAAATGGAGAATGGATACAGTAGGACCATTACCTCAAGCAAAAGGATAGGTAAAATTTCTTCTCGTACTTACTGATTATTTCACTAAATAGGTGGAGGCACGAGCATTTAAACAGGTGCGAGAAAAGGAGGTTAAAGATTTTATTTGGCAAAATATCATCTGCCGATTTAGTGTACCAAAAGAAATCGTATGCGACAATGGCCCTCAATTTATCGGGGCTCAAGTCACAGAGTTTCTTGAGAGTTGGCAAATCAAAAGGATTACATCTACACCCTATCATCCAGTGGGTAATGGGCAAGAAAAATCAGCGAACAAAGTTATAATCAACAATTTAAAGAAACGATTAGAGGAGTCAAAGGGTAATTGGCCTAAAGTGTTACCCGGAGTTTTATGGGCATATCGCACAACAACAAAAACGAGCACAGGTGAAACACCCTTCTCTTTGGTTTATGGAGCAGAAGCACTAATCCTGGTTGAAATATAAGAAACAAGTACAAGATTCTCACAAGCAGCACAAGAGTCTAATGATGAAGAGATGCAGATCAATTTGGACTTATTGGAAGGCAGGAGAGAAGCTGCATTAATAAGAATGGCAGCACAAAAACAAGTGATCGAACAATATTACAACAGGAAAGCTTGCCTGAGATACTTCAAAATTGGGGACTTCGTGCTTAAAAAAGTTTTTCAATCGACAAAGGCAGCCAGCGCAGGTAAACTAAGCCCAACATGGGAAGGGCCCTACAATGTTCGTGATGTTGCAGGAAAAGGAGCATATGAATTGGAAACAATGGACGGGAAGGTACTTCCTTCACATTGGAATGCTGTTCATTTGAAGAGATACTACTTCTAAGGGAAAACCCACGGTCAGGTATCACTATGTTAAATTTTTTTTTTTAATTTTTAAAATCTTACTAACAATTTTAGATGATAGGCAAAACGCTCATCCGTACTAAATGATGAGTCACGACCTATACGGCAAAATGGAATAAACTAAAATTCCTGGCCCATGGTTACAATTAATCTGATAGACATATAAATGGGTGAAGCAGTCTTCATCTATAATCGCACCCCCGAGTCCCGTATGTATTTCCTTTTCAAGAAAAGGGCCAGGTGAAAGAGACTATCAAGTGCTCGAGGCTTCATACTTCAACACTCAAACACTTGGGGGACTACATAGAATATACAGTCACGTGTATATAAAAGGCAAGAAGATTGAGTAAAAATCAAGCCTAAGAAGAGTCAAGTACGGAGTAGAAGTTAAGGAGTCATGGCATTCATCATAGTGTTCTTTCCCATGAGAACAATGGAGTCACCTCTCAAACCCTTCCTAATGTTTTGAAGTTAAGGGGACCCCAGGTACCTCAAAACAGTTAGGGTAAAGACTATGTACTGAAACATGTTATAAGGAAAAACCTTGTATCTATTGTTCTACTTTTGTATAAATCTGTTACAAGAAAAACAGTTACGAGAAAGTTATAGATATAATTCAAATACATGTAAAGGATTACTCAAAACTTGTCAAGGTTCAGAAATAAAAACTTGTTCAAGTTATTGCTAAGAAACATGTGTGTTCCTATTTCATTTATCGTATAATAAGCACCATTATGAAGTTGAGACGTCTTCTTCATCAAGTGTCAAAATATAAAAGGGCCCTCTTTTATAAAACTTATGTTATTTAGTCGTGAGTTTAATAGAAGCATTTTCAAATAATAAAAATGCAGATTATTCTTTAAGTCCTTGAAAATAAAAGGCACGAATAGAACAGATGGAAGTTTAATGATAACTTCTTAATAGTTTAAAACTAAAGACTAAGTATAAACTTAGTCATCGAACTGTTCATACAAAAATGCCCCTTAACAAGACTTGGGGACTTGTACTTCTAAAATCAAACCTTAACTGATAACCAAGGGTTTGATTACAAAAAAACTATCACAAGAAACCAAAAACCTTAAACACAGTTTTCTAGATTGGTACCTGCAAAAAGGGAATTTAAAACAATTGTAAAAACTTTTTCATCAAGAAGAAGGAACTGAAGAAAGATCATCAGCGGGCTCAACTGGAACAGCATCATCAAAATTTTAAGGTTCATCTTCAATCACAGCAATAGAAGCATCGACAGGCAAAGTTTCAGCTTGACTAGCAGCAAGAGGCACTGATGAACTTGAGGAAGGAATGACATTCGTAGCAATTTCAACAGTCACGGGGACTTCAACTGTGAGAGTCTCAGCCAAAGGAGTTTTAGTCACAGGAACTTCAACCTCGGGAGATGAAAAATCTTGTGGTTGTTATGCTCGTTCAATGGTCTCATTCACCTTGGCTAGTTCCAATTCCAGGCTGAAATTTTCTTGGCCCATTTCTACCAAGGTGTCACGACAAGACTTTAAAAAGGTCCAACTTGCCTCAACATTTGTTGACTCTTCAAGAAGTTCATAATATCTCTCCCAAGCAGCAATTTCATTCTTAAGTTCTTCGTTTTTAGCTAAGATAGAACTATAAGATGATTGAAGGGTGATGTGAGAACTCTCTAGGGCATGAACCTTGTTTATAGAAACTCGTAGTTCTTCTTGTGCCCATGAAAGGTTTTGCGTTAGCTCCCCAGCATGCATTTCCTTTTGATCCAGCAAAGTCTTTAGAGCCCTATTTTCCTCGTTGGCCTTGGACAACTGTTCCGAAAAGGAAGATTCAAGGCGCTCTTTTTCTTTCTCAGTTTGGCTCGAGGTAGCCTTAATCATCGCCAGCTCGGAGGTTAATGTGTGCACTTGCCTCTCTAACGTATTTTTTCTCTCCTCCAAATTCTCTATGTCTATTTATGCACTTTCAAACTGGCCCTTCCAGTTGTTTGCCTCGAATTGAGAACCACGGGCAGCCTCTTCTGCATCCTAAGCAGTCTTCTCCAAGTCATGAGTTAAGTTCTCCAAAAGGGAGACTAGGTTCATTAGTTCAGTACCAATAAGGTTGGTCTACACAAACGAAAGAGAGGTAAGGTCAAGACTTCAAAATCAAAAGTCTTAATAAAATAAAAGACAAGAAAATACCTTCAGAGTGGCATGTACTATATCGTTCATGAGGGTCAAATTACTATGGCTTTCAAGTTTAGCCTTCTCAATGGGGCCAATCAAAAGCTCGAGCCAAGTATCAGCTTGACTAGACTTTCTTAAAATACTGTTGTTGGCAGGAACCTCAATGGTCACGCTCCTCATAGCAGAACCCCTACTTGAAGAGCCCACCTACGTACGGTGGACAATGGGGGTAGGAATTACTGAAGGAGGAGCGGTGGAAGGAGTAAAGATAATGGAGGAAAGGACGGAAGTAGTAGTTGATGAAGGTAAAGAAGCAACCACAGGTACGGAAGAGGTAAAAGAGGACAAATGAGGTTCATTTAGAACAGGTCCTAAAGTCCCACTACTGAAACCACTGATAAAGAGTTGATTTATTGATACATGAGTGTCAAGAGGAGGAGAAACCTCATCATCAGGGATAATCACCGGAGTAATAACAGGTTCGGAAAGAGATAGGTGAGAGACATCAGCCTCATCTTCAGAGACGACACGTTTCCTGGTTCGTGGTCTTGACACCAAAGAACCCTCGTCTTCCCCCTCTGAATCATCTTCTTCAGCAGATTTTCTCTTTGCAGATCCCAAGAATATATCCTGGTCTGAAGAGGTGCGAGCACTTAAGGAGTCACGGGACGCCAAGATAACCTCTGGAGTAACTCCTCGAATGGCAAAACCTGATAAAAAGAAGGGTAAAAGTTAGAACAACAAAAATATTTAAATATAGATAAGGTAAAAATAGAAAACCTTACCATGAGTTTTTACTTTCCAACCATAACGGTTGGAAAGAATTTTCCATGATCTACCCTCCATTGGGGCAGTCTTCAGTAATTTTTCTACCCAACTACAGAAGTTGGGCACAAACTCCACAACACCCATGGTTGCTAAAAAGAAAAAGAAGCAAGATTAAGAAAAATAAGCAAGCCTAGAAATAAAAAGGCACGAGAAGAATTTAACACTTACGTGCAAAATTTCACTTCTCAGGGAAGTGGATTTTATTTTTACCCACTAAACCAACAGTGGGAGCAGTAACAAATCGGGCATACCAGCCACAGTCTTTATCATCCTCGGGACTCACTAAAACCCTCTTACTCCTGGCTGCTAAGCCAAACACGCCATTTCGAAAGGGGAGTAAAGGCGAATTAGGTGGGGAAAAGTGAATTCAACATCCGCCATGTTAGCAAGGTGCCTCAAGCAGGCGACAGCCCTCCACACAATCGGACCAATTTGACCCGAACACACGTCGAAGAAACGACAAAAGTCTAGAATGACCGGGTCAATGGCCGGTTTAAACTCTAGAGTAACGGGATATGTTTAAACAAAAGAGAATCCTATTAAGTAAGATGTGATCCTTTGATTTGAGTTAGGAACGATAATTGGGAAATCATCATGGGAAATCATCACTCCAATGACAGTCCTTACGAACTATGGGAGCTAAAATATCTGTGATTTAAGTAGGGAAAGGATCAGCACGGTCTAAAGAAGCAACTTGGGTCCTAAGAGACTCTCTATCATGATGAAAGGAAATTCCAGAGGGGATTATTTCCTCAACCATAGGCTCACGAAGTGGCTCAGAAGATTCTTTGTTCCGAGAAGAACTCCTCTGAGAATGTGAACCTCTAGTCCCAAAAGATGGACCAGAGCTAGAAGAAGAAGTTGACGTACTACCACCACGAGCAGATCCAAGGCTACGGAGTCTACCCCCTCTTCTATGCCTAATCGGAGCATTGGGGAAGCTATCCAGAATGGGGGTTCTCCTAGGGTTAGGATTTGGTGAAACCATGTCAGAGAAGGGCGGAGTGAAGCAGAAAATAATAAGGAGGTCTCGAAGGATTAAAGTGTTTGATACGCTTTATGTGAAACAAGACAAGAAGAGAAATTATATTTATAAAACAAAATATACGATGATGGAAGTACCATAATGATGATGACTGACACTTCGTGGAAAGTGAAGCCGAAAAGAAAGCCTAAGAAAGTGCTGCAAAATTGAGCAACCAATGAGAGAATGACATGTGTCTAGTGCATTAAAAAGAAGTGACAGTTGAAGCGTCAACTCTATCAGAGCATTAATGGTGACAAAAATTCTTCTTTAATGAATTTTACTTCCCAAATATTCAAACTAATGAATAAATGGAAAGTGGGTGGACTATCTGTATTGGAGAAAATTGTATTCATATATATGGTGACGTGTCATGACACGTGGAATGGTCAATGAGTTATACTAAGCTACGGTTCAAGAATTATAATACAGGCACAGGTAAGGAAAAAGGAAGAGGCACGAGACGAGAGGATCAGCGCCCGTTCCTGTTTAAGCTTATTTACATACGAGCAATGAGAAGAATGAACTTGGCTAAAGAAAAGGGTGCAAATACAGCATGTAAAGGGTATTAAATGCTGAAGCCGTTAAAGAATATATGTCTTCAACGTAATGATTATGTAACGTAGCATTTAATGTCATTAATTACTCATAATAGCCTCATTATGACTTAGGCATAACGTGCATTCCCAAAGGGACCTATAAAAGGAGAGATATGTAATCAGTTGAGACACAAGTGACTATTGAAATATACTTTGATATATTTGCTTTCTGAGAATATCATTTTCAAATTCCTTTCTTTACATATTTTTTCGATTATCAGTAACCCGATTCTTCAAATTTCTAGCTTTAGCTAAAAATCTATTTTTTAGTTAAACAGGTGAACCAAACTCCCGTTACATATATATATATAGAGAGCAATTTTCACATTTGCCCTTTATATGCATTTTCCTTTTAACATTTTCGCTTCCACGTTTTGCATTTACCTCTGCCGTTACCTTTTTTCTGAACCTAACACTGTTAAACTACTGTAAATGCAGAAAATTAATGTTATTTGAAGGTCAAAATTGCTTAAGTCATATAATAAGTGGACTAAAGTCGTAATTTGTTATAGAAATATAGAGACCAAATATATTATTTTTCCTTCTTGAATAGTACCCCAACCGTGACACGCACCGTGTAAATAGACATATCCAGACTACTGGCTGGCGGGGAAATTTGCATTTCCACTTTTCTTTAGACCATTTTACACTTGTGAAGATAAACATAATGGAGTGAAATTAAACAAAGTGGTTATAGTTAACATTGCTTCCTAAGATGGAAGAGATATTGAAAAAAATAACTCACTTCTTCGAGAAAATTTTTCCTTTCAATATTAAGGAATAGTTCAATTATAATAAACCAACAAGTTTCTATGGGAAGAACAGAAGGAAGTTTGATGTAAAATTTGGGACGTTTTTGTTTTCCTTTTTCGAGTTAGGTCTATATTAGACGTAAAATATTTTTTATGCTTAGGGTCTCATGTGGTCTAGTTTGCTTTGTCTTGTCCATTCGTAACTTGTTTAGCCAAATTTCTGAAAAAATAGAAGTTCCTTTGTTCTATGCGTTCGTGTTGTCCCACTCGCGAACGCGTAAGGCAAATTTCCCAGGTGCCAGTTTTCCTCTTCGCGAACGTGAAGCTTGGGATGCGAACGCGAGGCTGTTGGGGTAGTACCCTTCACGAACGCGTCCAAGCTCTCGCGAACGCGTAGGCTAATGGCCTGGGGGAGGGGTTCACCATTTTGTGCATCGCGAACGCGGCCACTGTCCCGCGAACGCGAAGGCTCAAGGAGTTAAAGCTCCGCGAACGCGAGCCAACAAACGCGAACGCGAAGGTTACTAAAGCTGGACTCATCGCAAACGCAACAGGCCCATCGTGAACGCGATGAAGGCCTGTCCAGTGATTTTAAAACAGAAGTAAAACGGGACTTAACAAAAAATTTCATAACTTCTTCTACCAAACTCCAAATTGGGCGGTTTTTGAAAGGGGATTTCACTACTAATTCATAGGTATGTAATCTTACACTCATTTTCTTCAATTTCCATTAACACCCCTTAGATTTCTAGGCTTAAATCATATTTTTAAGGGTAGAAAATTAGGGATTTGGGTAGAATTAGGGCTTTTTGTATATTTGAGATTTAGACCTTATTTTGGGGTCGAATTTTGGAACTAATTATATATTTGGGCTCGTGGATGTATGGGTGATCGGATTTTGGTCTGAACCTCATGTTTTGACCAAGCGGGCCTGGGGTCAATTTTTGACTTTTTGGGAAGAATGATTGGGAAACTATAATTAAGCATTGGAATTGGATTGTCTAGCATTTATTGATTATATTAAGTCGATTATGTCTTGATACAATTGATTTGGAGAAAAATTCAAAAGGCAAAGCGGTGTTTGAGGCTTGAGTTGGCCGTGGAAGTTCGAGGTAAGTGTTTGGTCTAACCCTAGCTTGAGGGATTAGGAGTTGTATCCTATTTACTACATGTTACTTGTCGAGTACGACATATATGCATGCTGACGAATATCTATACGTTGGTGTCAAGCATGACCGTGAGTCTTAAACTGAAGTTGTTGTGTTCTTAAATAATACTACGGATGCTTAAGTTGATGATTTTCTGAATTGAGCAAGGATTATGATTATTCTCGTGGAAATTATTTCTGATTGAGTATTGGTGTTAGTTGAGGTAGTTAGATGTTGGAACACATTTTCTTATAGTTGTTTCTCCCTTGTCGGGATAGCGTTGTTACTTTATTAATACCTTGCCGGGACTCTATTTGTGAATTGGTATTGAACTGTATATGTGGATTGGGTTGCACACCGCAATAGTGATATAAATGGATCGGGTTGCATGCTGCAAAAATGATATAAATGGATCGGGTTGCACGCCGCAACAGTGATATAAATGGATCGGGTTTCACGTCGCAACAATGACATAGATGGATCAGGTTGCACGCCGTAATAATGATATAGTTGGATTGGGTGGCACGTTGCAGCAGTGATAAATGATAGGGATCGGGTTGCACGCCGTAACAGTGTCATTATTATTTTGCTGTAGATCTTAAATTTTTCTCATATATTTCTCTTAATTACTGTTGGTATTGATGTTCAACATAGCATGTACCCCCTCCCGTTTTTATTTGTTTATTTCTGTGTTATTTTCTGCTGCATATTATATAGTGCATAAGTTTATTTGGAGTCTGGTCCTAGCCTCGTCACTACTTCGTCGAGGTTAGGCCAGGCACTTACCAACACATGGGGTCGGTTGTACTGATACTACACTCTGCACTATGTGCAGATTCCGGAGCGACAACTTTTGGACAGTAGCATTAGGTGGTTGCCTTCAGTCCAGTTAGATATTCTGAGGTAGTCCTGCAAGCGTCCACAGGTCCGGCGTTCTCTTCTCTCTTTAGTTGTATTCTGTTTTCATCTATTTCTGAGACAAACAGTACTTTTCTTTCAGAAATTTCTATGTAGTACTCATAGACAATCCATGATATTGTGATACCGTAGTACTCGTAGTTGTACTGGTTATGGTTATTTTCTCAGATTAAGTCTTTCGCTTATTTATATTTATCATTAATGTTTCACTGTTGATCACATGTTAGTTTAAAAATGTTTAAAAGGGGTAATAAATGATTTAGAAATTCTACAATATGCGGCTTGCCTAGCTTCCACGAGTAGGCGCTATCACGACTTCCGAGGGTAGGAAATTCCGGTCGTGACAAGTTGGTATCAAAGCTCTAGGTTTTATAGGTCTCACAATACATGGACAAGCTTAGTAGAGTTTTAGGGATCAATACAAAGACGTCTGTATTTATCCCCTAGAGGCTACAGAGTTGGGAAAAACTTCACATTTATTCTTGCTTGTCTTGCGGTTTGGTTTCTCAATACTAATTGAATTTCTACTCTATTCTTTTGCAGATGGCGAAAACATACGATTCCTCATCCATCGATCAGCAGCCTGAGCCTCCAGCAGAAGCTCCCAGAAGGGGCAGAGGGCGAGGCCAAGGCCGTGCTAGAGGCCGAGGTAGGGGCATAGCTCAGCCCAGAGTAGCAGCACCAGCGGCGGAGTCTCAGGTTGACTTTTATGATGAGGTTCTTGCCAGACAGTTCTGGTGGGCGGTCCCAGAGGGGTTTATTACTACCCCGGCACTCCAAGATGCTCTTGTCTGTCTAGTGGGCCTTATGGAGAGTGTCACCCTGGCAGGCTTGCTTCCTATAGCACTAGTCGTCTCTCAGGCTGGAGGAGGTGCCCAGACTCTTGCTACTCGCACTCCGGAGCAGATGGCTCCCCAGTTTCATACTCCAGCAGCTCAGCTAGTTAGAGTAGTTCAGCCGGGTGTGGTAGCCTAGACAAGTGATGGAACAAGTATGTCTGCCGATGCTTTGTGGAGATTGGACAGGTTCACCAAGCTCTTCACTACTACTTTCAGCGGTGCATCTTTTGAGGGTCCCTAAGATTATCTAGACAGCTGTCATGAGGTTCTCAGGAACATGGGGATAGTGGACACCACTGGGGTCGATTTTACTACTTTTTGCTTATTTGGATCCGCCAAGACTTGGTGGAGAGATTATTGTTTGGCTAGACCAACCGGATCACCAGCTTTGACTTGGGAGCAGTTTACTCATCTATTTCTGGAGAAATTTCTCCCCATCACTCAGAGAGAGGCCTATCGGAGGCAGTTTGAGCGTCTCCAGCAGGGTTCTATGACTGTTACTTAGTACGAGACCAGATTCATTGATTTGGCTCGCCATGCTCTGTTCATACTTCCCACCGAGAGAGAGGGGGTAAGGAGGTTCATTGAGGGGCTTTTTCAGCCTATTCGGCTTCAGATGGCTAGGGAGACAGGGAGTGAGATTTCTTTTCAGGAGGCGGCCGATATGGCCAGGAGAGTGGAGATGGTTTTGTCGCAGGGAGGTGGTCATGGGCCAGATAAGAGGCCTCGTCATTTAGGCAGATTTAGTTGTGCCTCGTCTGGAGGTAGGCATTCGTATGGTAGGGGCCATCCTCCTAGGCCCTTTCAATCAGCACTTCAGGTTTCTCACGGTACTGCAGGTGACCGTAGTTCTCATATACAAATTATTGTGATACATCTCGTATTGAGCTTGGTGCAGTGTTGATGCAGGATGGAAAGGTCATTGCTTATGCTTCGCGGCAGTTGAAGATTCATGAGAAGAATTATCCGGTTCATGATTTGGAGTTAGCAGCCATTGTTCACGCGTTGAAGATTTGGGGCCATTATCTGTATGGCGTGGCATGTAAGGTGTTCATGGATCACAAGAGTCTACAATATTTGTTCAGGCAGAAGGAGTTGAATTTGAGGCAGAGAAGGTGGTTGGAGCTATTAAAGGACTATGATATCACCATCTTATATCATCCGGGAAAGGCCAATGTGGTGGCCGATGCTTTGAGTAGGAAGTGAGCCAGTATCGGTAGTCTTGCTTATATTCCGATCTGCGAGAGACCACTTGCTTTGGATGTTCGGGCTTTGGCTAATCAGTTTGTTAGGTTGGATGTTTCTGAGCCCAACCGTGTGTTAGCTTGCACAGTCACTCGTTCTTCATTATTGGAGCGTATCCGAGATCGGCAGTATGATGATCCCCATTTGTGTGTCCTTAGAGACACGGTGTAGCACGGAGGTGCCAAGCAGGTTACCTTAGGTGATGCTGGAGTTTGGAGGTTGCAAGGTCGAGTTTGTGTGCCTAATGTGGATGGACTTCGAGGGTTGATTTTAGAGAAGGCCCATAGCTCCTGGTACTTAATTCATCCGGGCGCCGCGAAGAAGTATCAAGATTTGCGGCAACAGTATTGGTGGCGGAGAATGAAGAAGCATATCGTTGCATATGTGGCTCGGTATTTGAATTGCCAGCAGTTTAAGTATAAGGATCAGAGGTCTGGTGGTTTGTTCTAGAAGATTAAGATTCCTGAGTGGAAATGGGAGCAGATCACTATGGACTTCGTTGTTGGACTCCCACGGACTCAGAGGTAGTTCGATGCAGTGTGGGTTATTGTTGATAGGCTGACTAAGTCACGGTATTTCGTTCCTGTGGCAGTCTCCTATTCTTCCGAGAGGTTAGCTAAGATCTATATCCGGGAGATTATTTATCTTCATGGTGTGCCCGTGTCTATTATTTGGGACCGAGGTATGCAGTTTACCTCATATTTCTAGAGAGCAGTTCAGCGAGAGTTGGGCATACGGCTTGAGTTGAGCACAGTATTTCATCCTCAAACGGACGGGCAGTTCGAGCGGACTATTCAAATTTTGGAGGATATGCTCCGAGCTTGTGTCATTGACTTTGGAGGCTCGTGGGATCAGTTTTTGCCTTTAACGGAGTTTGCCTACAATAATAACTACCAGTCGAGTACCCAGATGGATCCTTTTGAGGCTTTGAATGGTAGGAGGTGTCAGTTGCCAGTTGGATGGTTTGAGCCGGGAGAGGCTTAGTTGTTGGGTACGGATCTGGTTCAGGATGCCTTGGATAAGGTCAGGATTATACAGGATAGGCTTCGTACAGCTCAGTCCAGGCAAAAGAGTTATGTCAACCGCAAGGTTCGAGATTTGGCTTTCATGGTCGGTGAGCGGTTATTTCTTTGAGTGTCGCCTATGAAGCGTGTGATGAGATTTGGGAAGAAGGACAAGCTTAGCCATAGGTTCATTGGCCCGTTCGAGATTCTTGATCAAGTGGGAGAGGTAGCTTATAGACTTGCATTACCGCCGAGCTTATCAGTCGTGCATCCAGTGATTTATGTGTCCATGCTTCGGAAATATCACAACGACCCATCCCACGTGTTAGATTTCAGCACTGTCCAGTTGGACAAGGACTTGTCTTATGAGGAAGAGCCGGTAGCTATTTTAGACCGGCAGGTTCGTCAGTTGAGATCGAAGAGTTTTACTTTTGTTCGTGTTCAGTGGAAAGGTCAGCTTGCTGAGGCATCGACCTGGGAGTCCGAGTCCGATATGCGGAGCCGTTATCCCCATCTTTTCTCCAACTCTGGTACTTCCTTCTTATGTCCTTTCAAGGACGAATGAATTCTACGTTCCGAGACCTTAAAAAACCTCTTTCAGCTTCACCTCGATTTGCGTGCGCAGTCCAGGCGCATAACCGGAAAGCTATTATGTGAAAATCTGTGAAAAATATTGAAAAGGGGTAATAAATGAGTTAGAAATTCTACAATATGCGGCTTGCCTAACTTCAATGAGTAGGCACCATCACGACTCTCGAGGGTGGGAAATCCGGGTCGTGACACAAAATGTCTCGACCTGTTTCATATCATAAGTTAAAAAAGTTTTGGTTTCTTAATTTGACAAATCAAGCTTCTTCACATAAATTAAAACGGTGGAGTAACATTTTTTAAGGAATTTGCCGGAGAGGGGTGGGTATTCTGCGTCCTCCTCACCATTGACATTATTAAGCACACCTTTCAAGACTAAGCTTCAACTTATTTGGTAGTTTGGTTCATGTACTTCTGCTCAAGACACAATTTTAAGTGAGGAAGACATATTATAACTCCTTCCAAAATTTATTTTATTAGTTACTTAACCTTTAGAAAACTATTCAGCACACTCCAAAATCAAAAACCTTACTGGTTATTCTTGGGTGGCTACTTAATAAGTCACACTCCAAAGTCAAAAACCTTTGCGTAGGCCATTCCAGACGCTATATTCAGCAATTTTCACATTTGCCCTTTATATGCATTTTCCTTTTAACATTTTCGCTTCCACGTTTTGCATTTACCTCTGCCGTTACCCTTTTTCTGAACCTAACACTGTTAAACTACTGTAAATGCAGAAACTAAAATCACACATTAATGTTATTTGAAGGTCAAAATTGCTTAAGTCATATAATAAGTGGACTAAAATCGTAATTTGGTATAGAAATATAGAGACCAAATATATTATTTTTCCTTCTTGAATAGTACCCCAACCATGACACGCACCGTGTAAATAGACATATCCAGACTACTGGCTGGCGGGGAAATTTACATTTCCACTTTTCTTTAGACCATTTTACACTTGTGAAGATAAAAATAATGGAGTGAAATTAAAAAAAAGTGGTTATAGTTAACATTGCTTCCTAAGAAGGAAGAGATTGAAAAAAATAATTCACTTCTTCGAGAAAAATTTTCCTTTCAATATTAAGGAATTGTTCAATTATAATAAACCAACAAGTTTCTATGGGAAGTACAGAAGGAAGTTTGATGTGAAATTTGGGACGTTTTTGTTTTCCTTTTTCGAGTTAGGTCTATATTAGATGTAAAATATTTTTTATGCTTAGGGTCTCATGTGGTCTAGTTGGCTTTGTCTTTTCCATTCGTAACTTGTTTAGCCAAATTTCTGAAAAAATAGAAGTTCCTTTGTCTAAACGGAAACATACTTATTTAACTTTGAAAGTTTGGGCATTTGGCTTTACTTCGAGGAAAGAGACACCTAACTGATTATGTCACGATTCACATCTCGTAGATATTTTCTTCCACAACACCTAAAAAAAAGTTGATATTCTCCGATCCCAAAATACTTGTCACTTTTCGCATGTTGAGAGTTAATTTGACTAATTTTTAAAGGTAAATTTGATTATATTAGTTTATCATTATAAATTAAAATTTAGATATTAAAACACTATACAAAAGTATTTTAAAATATTGATCAAAGTTAATGTAATATAAATTTCAGGAAGCGAAAAATGATAAGTATTTTGGGAGGGAGGGAGTAATTAATGGTCCAGTACGTACCTTTATAAATATGAAAAATATTAGAAAAGCAATAGGGGTGATTGGTGACCATGAATGAAACTCATCTATTCTTTAATTATTATTTAACTCTGATTTCATGAGTTGTAACGTTGAATTAGACATGAAAATGAGCAGTTACTAGCAACTGCAACTATTTCAATGTATTACGGATTTAACAGCAGCATCAGAAATTTCAAAGAAAGAGACCCTTTTCACAAACATAATGAAAGTAGAAATGAAAGCAAAACGACGTACATTATTTTGTACTAAAACTAAAAACTGTTTATTCTTATAACCATGAGTAATAAATCAAACAGGTTCAGTATGCGTCGTTGTCATCTCAGCTTCTGGGCTTTTATTCTTCTCCTTCTTTGTTTGTCTGAACTCTCCGTAGAAGTATGAGACAAAACCCCAAAGAGAAAGGAAAAGAGCAAGACCCTTTTCACCTGTAAAATTTTCCTTAAAGAAAATTACAGCTAATACCTCAGTAACGGGAAGCAAAACTGCAATCATAACCCCAGACATCAAAGAAGAAGAGCAGTAGATAACACCAATAATACCCACGAAGAAGCACTCCCAAATAGCGGCAGTGCATACTACCACCGTATAATATCTTGCTTCTCCGAGGTTAAATTGTTTTGCCTCCCTTGACATTGCCTGCAAATATCGAGCAATATCTTAATCTTTGACATTTAAAGAGATTCTCTATAGCTAAAATAAAATTTGTAATCCCTTTTTCCTTAAAAGAATGAGACTACTTTATTATTAGTTAGTTTAAAAGAATATCACACTTTTAACATTGAAAATAATTTAACTAAAATTTTTTGTTTTATTTTTAATAATAATATTTTATAACCACACAAATATTAAGAAACATTAAAGATCATAAATGTCTTAGAGCCACAAACTATAGTGACATGTTTATGTCCAATGTTTTAAGCTTGTGATTTTAAATGTGCCATAACATTGTATGCCAATAAAAACTTTTTATTGAGGTTAAATTAGAATTTTAAATTTGAATACTTTCCTAAAGTAGAAACGTGTCATTTTATTTGAACCAAAGCTAGTATGGAAAATATTTAAGTCATTTACACACTTACAGTGTTAAGTTCATAAGAATTTAAGTTATTTACACACTTACAATTGAAAGTTCTTATACATTATTAACGTAGTGCAGCTTGTGATGCCGCGTGAATTGCTATTTTTATGAGGTTACAATTAATGTATCATAAAAATTAACTGTAAGGATCTCATAAATGACTTAATTATATAAATAATATTACTTGACGATGCACAAAATTTAATCCCAAAAAATAATAGTGTCACATAAATTACAACCAAAGGAATAAGATGCATGAAAGGAGTTACAGTGGAAGGCAAAAATACCTGAAAGTCTTTATTGGCGATCATTCCTACAGTGCTAAAGGCAGTAGCAGCAAAACCCATGATCATCTGAATCTCTAACACCAACGTAGCAGTAATAGCTTGTTTTGCCTTCATGTAAGTCAACTCAATACAAGGCAAAATGAATCCATACAAAGCTGCTGCTAGAAGTGTCATCATAAAACCTATAATATATTCTTTACTTGTCACACCCTCTGGTCGATCACCATTAGATCGAATACCCAATAAAACAGCACCAACTGTTAGTAAAACCACTGCATTGATAGAGAAGGGTGATAACTTCAACTTCACTATGAAGAAAGCACCTACTGCCGTGAAGGCAAGTTGAGCAGCAAGAAGAAGTGAAGAGGTTGATACGGGGAGTTTTGACACGCCCCACGAATAGAGAAAATTATCAAGACCAGTGGCAACGCCAATAACAAATGATGCAATAAAAATTCGGGGTGTCATCAAGTAAAACTTGGTATTTGAGCCTTCGATTTTTCGACGATAATAGTATAGGACGGCAAGAGGTATAAGGGTGAGTGGGCATCCACCCGTTTGTAACCAACTACTAAGCCATATTCTTGAACCTCCCTCGACATAATATAGACGCATCATTAGAGGACCACCACATATGCCAACAGCGAGTATTATGCAGCTAATCAGCAGGAGGATTCTCCTCATACTGGTGCTTAATCCTGGATGTTCCATATTTTTTTCTAGAGATTTGGATACTAAATTGGAGTATTCTGTTACTCAGGCTGAAATGCTTTTCTTCTCAAAAGGTTTGAATTTTTGGACCTGTTGCAGTGATGAGATGTGTAGCCTGGTAGTATTTTATAATTGAGAAGTGGCCCCACAAACAATAAGTTATCATAAATGAAGAATCAACATAGTCGTAATTACAGCAATATTGATAATTTTCTTATGATTATAACAATTAAAAAATATTTTAGAGCAAAGACTAAAGAAGCAATGATTGTGAGTAGTTTTGCTATTAAATTGCAGCATTGAATTTCAAGAAAAAACTAGTATGCCCACCATGACCTCTGCCGAGTAAATAGCCATAACCACACTACTAGCTGGCGTAAAATTTTGCATTTCCACTTCTGAAGAGAAAGATATGGATTTAAATTAATAACAAGGATATGGGACAAACGGGATTTTAATAACTTTGTTTCACTTGAATACTCACTCTCTTTCAATTTATGTGAATCAGTTTTATTGGGCACGGTGTTTAAGAAAAAATAAAGACTTTTAGAATTTGTGGTCCTAAATGAGTCAGAAAGGGGCTCAGTGTATTTATGTGGTTATAAAAGCTTATCATTAAGGGTAGAATTGGAAGTTTAATCTAAATTGTTTCCAAATTTAAAAAGTGATCATTCTTTTTAAAACGTACCAAAAACGAAATAAGTTCACATCAACTAGAACGGAAAGTAATTATGAGTATCCGCCCATATGCCATATTTGTTAAAATTGAATAATTTATGCCAACATTAACAACTTAAATTGGTTTTCTGTCTTATTCCCACTCCCCCACCTCCACCTAACATGGAGTTGACCTCTTCTTTTTTATAATTAAACAAAATGACGTGAAGCTCGTGGATATATTTCTATTCGAAATACAGCTATCTGACTTTTGAAGGACACAACGATCTGAAACCATTTTTTGTATTACAAAATATTTCCACAGCTTCTTCCTCTTCATTTTTTTTAACATAAAAATAACTCCACAGTGGTTATAGTTAACATTGCTTCCTAAGATGGAAGAGGTATTGAAAAAAAAAATCACTTCTTCGAGAAATACTCTCCTTTCAATATTAAGGAATAGTTCAATTATAATAAACCAACAAGTGTCTATGGGAAGAACATAAGGAAGTTTGATGTGAAATTTGGGATGTTATTGTTTTCCTTTTTCGAGTTAGGTCTATATTAGACGTAAAATTATTTTTTATGCTTAGGGTCTCATGTGGTGTAGTTGGCTTTGTCTTGTCCATTCGTTACTTGTTTAGCCAAATTGCTGAAAAAATAGAAGTTCCTTTGTCTAAGAGGAAACATACTTATTTAACTTTGAAAGGGGTGAGTGGGGACCATGAAACTCGTTTATTCTTTAATTGTTATTTAACTTTGATTTCATGAGTTGTAACGTTGAATTAGACATGAAAATGAGCATTTACTAGCAACTCCAACTATTTCAATGTATTACGGATTTAACAGCAACATCACAAATTTCAAAGAAAGAGACCCTTTTCACAGACATAATGAAAGTAGCAATGAAAGGAAAACGACGTACATTATTTTGTACAAAAAATAAAAACTGTTTATCCTTATAAGCATGAATAGTAAATCAAACTGATTCAGTATGCGTCGTTGTCATCTCAGCTTCTAAGTTTTTATTCTTCTCCTTCTTGGTTTGTCTGAACTCTCCATAGAAATATGAGACAAAACCCCAAAGAGAAAGGAAAAGAGCAAGACCCTTTTCACCTGAAAAATTTTCCTTAAAGAAAATTACAGCTAATACCTCAGTAACGGGGAGCAAAACCGCAATCATAACCCCAGACATCAAAGAAGAAGAGCAGTAGATAACTCCAATAATACCCACGAAGAAGCACTCCCAAATAGCGGCAGTGCATACTATCACTGTGTAATATCTAGCTTCTCCGAGGTTAAATTGTTTTGCCTCCCTTGACATTGCCTGCAAATATCGAGCAATATCTTAATCTTTGACATTTAAAAGATCCTCTATAGCTAAAGTAAAATTTGTAATCCCTTTTTCCTTAAAAGAATGACACTTTCTTCTTATTAGTTAGTTTATAATAACATCACACTTTTAAAATTGAAAATAATATAACTAAAAATTTTTATTTTATTTTTAATGACAATATTTTATAACCACACAGATATTAAGAAACATTAATGATCATAAATGTCTTAGAGCCACAAACTATAGTGACATGTTTATGCCCAACGATTCAAGCTTGTGATTTTAAATGTGTCATATCATTGTGTGCCAATAAAACTTTTTATTGAGGTTAAATTATTTAAATACTTTTGTAAAGTAGAAACGCTGTCATTTTATTTGAACCAAAGCAAGTAAGGAAAAGCTTTAAGTCATTTACACACTTACATTGTAAAGTTCTTAAAGATTTAAGTTACTTACACACTTACAATGTAAAGTTCTTAATGTTGTGTAGCTTGAGATGTCGCGTCAATTGCTATTTTTATGAGGTTACAATTAATGAATCATAAAAATTAACCGTAATTATCACATAAATGAATTATTTATATAACTAATATTACTTCACTACTAGAAATCCGATAAAAAGTGACCACAAAAAACGACCAAAATTGGTCGCTTATAGGCCTAAAAGCGACCAAAGAGCGACCAAAACATGCATGGTCGCAGTATTGCTGGTCTCTAAGGTAAAAGGACCAATTATCCAACTTTGGTCGCTTTATTATTTTAATAATATAATTTTGGCGACCACAGTTGGTCTCTAAATGTAAAATATATTATTTATTTATTTATTATTAATCCTAAAAAAGAGACCAACTTTGATCTCTAATCCAAATATTATATTTTAAAATCCGGAAAATAGAGACCAAGGTTGGTCGCTTTTTTATTTATTTATTTTAAAATAAGTGACCAACTTTGGTCGCTAATTTCAAGAATTTAACTTTTTTTTTAAAATATAAGCGATCAAAGTTGGTCGCTATATTTTCAGATTTTTTTTTAATGGAATAGCGACCAAGGTTGGTCGCTTTTTCAGAATTCTGGGTAAAAAGCGACCAACTTTGATCGTTATTACCCAGAAAATTATTTTTTTAATAGAAAAGCAACCAAAAAGAGACCAAAGTCGGTTGTTTTTTTGGGTATTATTTTGGCAGAAACTGCTTATTTTGGCACTTACACCACCTGGTAGTCATACTAAATCCCAATTACAAGCAACAACAACAATAATACCAACAACAACACAAAAATAACATTAAAACCAAAAAAGTTTAAAGTTCAATAGAACTACCACATTAAGCTAACCAAACTAAGTTAACTCTTATTACAAGCCCATTTGAAAACCGATTCTATTTGTCTAGTTCAAACTGTATAAAAGTCAATGTGTGTTGTCTAATAAATTTATCAACCCCTTCTACAAAATCCTCCCGCAATCCTAAATTTCAATTCATATCCACAAAAGTCAAATTCATATCCACAAAAGTTCAATTCATATCCTAAATGTTCAATTTATATACTAAAAGTTTAATTCATACATAAAAATTCAATTCATATCCTAAAAGTTCAATTTATATCTTAAAAGTTCAATTCATACAGAAAAATTTCAATTCATATCTTAAAAGTTCAATTCATACACAAAAACTTCAATTCATATCCTAAAGGCTCTATTTATAAACCAAAATCCCAATACATAGACTAAATGTCCAATTTATATCCTAAAGGTTCAATTCATATCCTAAAGGTTCAACTCATATCCACAAAAGCTCAATTCATATCCTAAAATTTCAATTTATAAACTAAAATTCCAATACATAAAAGTCCAATTCATATCCTAAAGGTTCAACTCATATCCACAAATATTCAATTCATATCCTAAGATTTCAATTTATAAACTAAAATTCCAATACATAAACTAAAAGTCCGATGCATATCCTAAATGCTCAATTCATATCCTAAAAGTTCAATTCATACACAAAAATTTCAATTCATATCCTAAAGGTTCAACTCATATCCACTAAAGTTCAATTCATATACTAAAACTTCAATTTATAAACTAAAATTTCAATACATAATCCAAAAATTTAAATTTATATCCTAAAGGTTCAGTTCATATCCTAAAGGTTTAACTCATACCCACAAAAGTTCAATTCATATCCTAAAATTTCAATTTATAAACTAAAATTTCAATACATAAACTAAAAGCCTAATTCATATCATAAATGTTCAATTCATATCCTAAAGGTTCAACTTATATCCACAAAAGATCAATTCATTTCCTAAAATTTTAATTTATAAACTAAAATTCCAATACCTAAACTAAAGGTCCAGTTCATATCCTAAAGGTTTAATTCATATCCTAAATGTTCAACTCATATCCACAAAAGTTCAATTCATATCCTAAAACTTTAATTTATAAACTAAAATTTCAATACATAAGCTAAATGTCCAATGCATATCCTAAGGTCTCAATTCATATCCTAAAAGTGCAATTCATACACAAAAATTTCAATTCATATCCTAAAGGTTCCACTCATATCCACAAAAGTTCAATTCATATCCTAAAACTTCAATTTATAATCTAAAATTCAAATACATAATCAAAAAATTTCAATTCATATCCTAAAGGTTCAACTCATACCCACAAAAGTTCAGTTCATATCCTAAAATTTTAATTTATAAACTAAAATTCCAATACATAAACTAAAAGTCCAATTCATACCCTAAATGTTCAACTCATATCCACAAAAGTTCAATTCATATCCTAAAATTTCAATTTATAAACTAAAATACCAATACATAAACTAAAAGTCCAATTCATATCCTAAAGGCTCAATTCATATCCTAAAAGTTCAATTCATACACAAAAATTTCAATTCATATCCACAAAAGTTCAATTGATATCCTAAAACTTCAATTTATAAACTAAAATTCCAATACATAAACTAAACCCTAGATTCTAACTAAACTATCAAGACAATACAAAGTATAATTTAAATCTAACTAAACTAAATTCAACACTAAGTAAACTAATTAGTTAATAAAATTAATTAACAAAGCTAACTAAAACAAGACATAAACCCTAATCCTTAATAAAAATAATGTTCAAAGAATTTAAACATTAATTCATATCATTAAACTACAATATTGAAATAATTGAAACAAAGACTAGAAATAACAGAGATTCAAGGTTATAATTCAAACCTAGGTTTTTTTAGGTGGAGAAGGAGAGAAAGGGGCAGGGGCAGCGATGGCAGCAGCGACTCAGGCGGTCACAGTGGTGGCACGGGGTGGGGATTTATTTGTGTGAGGGAAATAGAGAAGGGGAGGGGAATGTGTTGAGAGATAATTTGGGGAAATTTTGGGAAGAAAATAAGTGAATGGGAGGGGGAAACCCGTTTCTGAATCTGGATTTACAAAAAAGCGACCAACGTTGGTCGCTATTTTGGTAGCTAATTAAGTTTTGACTGTTTGACCAAAATAGCGACCAAAGTTGGTCGCTATTTCTAAAAAAAAACTTTTTTTTATATTTTGGTTTTTAAATATTATAAGCTATAAAAAAATTTATTAGCTATAAATATTTATTTTATTTAACTACAATTATTATAAAAAATTTAAAACTATAAGCATAATCTTTAAAAAAATTATATTAACTAGGATATTACTTTTAATAGATTATAATAGGTTATAAGTCGATGAATCAATTATAATAGATTAATTGATATAAGTCGAGATGTTTTATTTTTAATACTCAACGATGCATCTAAGTAGGTTATAGGTCGATGAATTAATTTACAAGTATATCAATACAATTTAAAATTATCTACATATATAGTATAATATAGTATATATAGTATAGTGTGTGTATATATATATATATATATGTATATATTAGCTAATGCACTAATACTTAATGTAATGTCAATCTATAAGTTAATTACAACTAATACGCTTAATAATTACTATACGCGACAAAAAAAGTCAGTCGGTACATATTATATATATATATATATATATATATATATATATATATATATAGAGAGAGAGAGAGAGAGAGAGAGAGAGAGAGAGAGAGTATTGATTAAAAATAAAACGTCTCGACTTATATCAATTAATATGTTATAATTGATTCATCGACTTATAACCTAGTGATGAATGAATGTAATTCATTAACTCTGTTACAATACAAATAATGAATATAATATCATGTACTATAACATGCTATATATGTAGTTAAAGTAGCACGAAGTGTGTGTGTGTTATATATATATACACACACTAACATATACTATAACAAGTTATATAAACGTTATAGTATTATAGTGCAGTGTCTATGTGTGTGTGTGTATATATATATATATATATATATATATATATATATATATATATGCCTCTGTGTGTAACAAATGCTATAACGTATATATAACTTGTTATAGTATATGTTAGTATGTGTATATATATAACACACATACTTCGTGCTACTTTAACTGCATATATAGCATGTTATAGTACATGATATTGTATTCATTATTTGTATTGTAATAGATTTAATGAATTACATTCATTTATCACTAGGTTATAAGTCGATGATTCATTTAGCGACCAACATTGGTCACCAAATTTTGATCATTTTTTCCGAATTTTTAGTAGTGCTTGACGATGTACAAAACTTAATCCCAAAAAATAATAGTGCCAGATAAACTGCAACAGAGTGAATAAGATGCATGTGTAGAAAGGAGTTGTAGTAGAAGGAAAAAATACCTGAAAGTCTTTATTAACAATCATTCCTACGGTGCAAAAGGCAGTAGCAGCAAAACTCATGATCATCTGAATCTCTAACACCAACGTTGCAGTAATAGCTTGTTTTGCCTTCATGTAAGTCAACTCAATACAAGGCAAAATGACTCCATACAAAGCTGCTGCTAGAAGTGTCATCATAAAACCAATAATATATTCTTTACTTGTCACGCCCTCTGGTCGATCACCGTTAGATCGAATACCCAATAAAACAGCGCCAACTGTTAGTAAAACCACTGCATTGATAGAGAAGGGTGATAACTTCATTTTCACTATGAAGAAAGCACCTACTGCAGTGAAGGCAAGTTGAGCAGCAAGAAGAAGTGAAGAGGTTGATACAGGGAGTTTTGACCCGCCCCACGAATAGAGAAAATCATCAAGACCAGTGGCAACACCAATAACAAATGATGCAATAAAAATTCGGGGTGTCATCAAGTAAAACTTTGTATTTGAGCCTTCGGTTTTTCGACGATAATAGTATAGGACGGCAAGAGGTACAAGGGTGAGTGGCCATCCACCCGTTTGTAACCAACTACTAAGCCATATTCTTGATCCTCCCTCTACATAATATAGACGCATCATTAGAGGACCACCACATATGCCAACAGCGAGTATTATGCAGCTAATCAGTAGGAGGATTCTCCTCATACTGGTGCTTAATCCTGGATGTTCCATATCTTTTTTCTAGAGATTTGGATACTAAATTGGAGTATTTTGTTACTCAGGCTGAAATGCTTTTCTTATCAAAAGGTTTGGATTTTGGACCTGTTGCAGTGATGAGATGTGTAGCCTGCTAGTACTTATAATTGAGAAGTGGCCCCACAAACAATAATTTAACATAAATGAAGAATCGAAATAGTCGTAATTACAGCAGTATTAATAATTTTCTTATGATTCACAAGGGAAATTTATAACAATTAAAAAAAAATATTAGAGCTAAGACTAAAGAAGCAATGATTGTGAGTAATTTTGTTATTAAATTGCAGCGTTGAATTTCAAGAAAAAACTAGTATGCACGCCATGACCTCTGCCGCGTAAATAGCAATAACCACACTACTAGCTGGCGTAAAATTTTGCATTTCCACTTCTGAAGAGAAAGATATGGATTTAAATTAATAAGAAAGATATGGGACAAACGTGGATTTTAATAACTTTGTTTGGCTTGAATACTGTTCCAATTTATATGAACAAGTTTTACTAGTCAAGGAATTTAAGAAAAAATAAACACTTTTGGAATTTGTGGTTCTAAACAATTCAGAAAGGGGTTCAATGTATTTATGTAGTTGTAAAAGCCGCTTCTCATTAAAGATAAAATAGGAAATTTAAGCTAAATTATTTCCAAATTAAAAAAGGATCATTTTTTTGGATCGTACCAAAACGAAATAAGTTCACGTAAACTGGAACATAGACTAATTATGAGTAGCCACCCATATGCCAACTTTGTTAGAATTGAATAATTTATGCCAACATTAACAACTTATATTGGTTTTCTGTCTTATTCCCACTCCCCCACCTCCTCCTAACTTGGAGTTGACTTCTTCTTTTTTATAATTAAACAAAATGACGTGAAGCTCGTGGATATATTTCTATATATTCGAAGTATAGCTTTCTCACTTTTGAAGGACAACGATCTGAAACCATTTTTTGTATTACAAAATATTTCCACAACTTCTTCCTCTTCATCTTTTTTAACATAAAAATTACTCCTCACGTTTTGACAGATCAAAAATTTATTGCATTCTCTTTTTTTTCTTCCTTTTGAGTGCCAATGATCTTACTCTTTGTCCACAAATATCGGAGTTGACTTTAAAATTGCATCTGCTAGTTGCTTGAACGTTCTTAGAGTCAGCTTAAATTTAGCATCAATAGCTGTTCCATTCTACAATGTTTCAAGCAATCCTTTCTATATAGTCTGGAGCTATTCGTGTTTTTGTTTTTTATACGACTTGAGGTTTTTTTTTAATCCATGGAGTCTCCACAATCTTTTTTAAAACAAGAACCAACAATTAGTGGCTGTATTTTATTAATAAAAATCCCAAAAGAAGGAACAAATTTAAAGCGAAGGGGACTAGGCCAAACCCTCACAAAAGCTCTGTACAATCTGATTATATATGAACGTTGTCTATATGTTAAATGAGCTTTTCTTGATCATCATTAGAAAAGTAATCCACATTTGTCCTTTGAGAGATTATCAATTTATTCATTCCTTGTTTTGTTATTAAGGAATTGATAGATTGATACCATGTAGAAGCAGGGGCGTACGCAGAATTTTTTATAAGCGGTGTCACATTTAAAGAAGTGAAAAATGATATTTTCGATACTGCTTCAACC